>MU284122.1:0-115034 GCA_022478815.1 Daldinia bambusicola
TAATTAAATTTTTTATTTTTATATATATAAATTAAATATAATAAAATTTTAAAAATACTTTTATTTATTATTATATATTATATATATATATATATTTACTTTATTATATTAATAAAATAATTTTCTATTTACTGTTTTTTATATATATATAATAATAAAAAAAAAAAAAAAAAAAAAAAAACAATAAAATCTTTAAAAGCAAATAATCCATGTGATAATTAATTCATAACCAGGGCTGGTGGCCCTCCGGGTTACTAAGTTTGTCGTCTAGAATATTTGTTCATGCAGCACAATTAGAAGAACCAAAATTACCTAGGGCAGGTGTGAGGTACCTTGGCAGCTTGAACCAGAGCAGCAACAAATGCCCTGAAGTAAGTACCTAGGCGCGTAAGATACCTAAACGGCAGGGGCCAGCGTGCTAAGATACTAAAACGTTGCGCCTGCAGCTTCCGCGCCTGCCACGTTATTGTGCCCCACTATTAGGCCGTCCCTCACCCTTATTCCCCTCTCACCCCTCAGCCCCTCCACGACTGCCCCGCAATCGTCAAGACGATGACTTCTCAAACAATCTTACGGTTGCTCAAATATACCGTATCATACCGCCTCACCGTCACATACTCACATCTTCACATCTTCATGCGGAAATAGAAGAAGGTACCTACACATTTCGGGGAAATTATTATACTACAAAGTTCATCTAGTTGGCTTCCTTGACCTCGTACCACTTTCTTGGCCGCCGTTTTGCATTTTAGCTCTTCCTTTGGATCTTTCGACGCAGCTTAGCTCAGAAGGTACCCATTGTCAGGTGCCTACCCGCAGCTACCTAACCTACCTAAAGGTACCCTAGGATCTACTTAAAGTACCTGGAACCCTGGAACTTAGGCTCCATCTACATCGCTCAATCAGGGTCTTTCACCACCGAAAAGTTGAAACTGGAACGAACTTGACCGAAAGACGGAGCATTATTCTTATTGTTCTCGTTAAACCCCCAATTCGTACTACTTCTCAGGGAGATTGTATTACACCACGAATCATTTATTTACTAGGTACTTATTTATTTATTTTCTGAACCTGAGTCCTAAGGTAAATAAATACGACTTCAATAAGGCCATCTCTACACCTCCGTACCCCGTACTGCCCATCAGGTGTCACAGCGGCTACTGCACAGCTCAACACTTGTGTCACCACCCACTAGAATCCAAGAATTGTACTACCAACGAGGCAGGAACCTTCCTGGCTACTTACTTCGGTACCTAGGTACCCATAGGTACTGGGTACTAAGCACTAGAACATCTCATCCACGTGCGCATTTAAAGCCCCGTGAGAATTGGCGGACAAGTTGCGACTTTACAACACATTTCGGTCGTCTGCGGATATCATTTATTTTATCGACTATTGTCTCATTACACCCAGGACAAGAACAGGAGTGCAGTTGAAAACAATCGTTAGCCAATCTCAAAATGGCAGGAGCACAAGAGACCGAAGATGGCATCGAGGACCTTTATATGGACAGTACGAAACGTGAAGCACCTTTCGATTTACAGCCAGAGCCCGATTACCCTCAGGACGTCGAAATGACAGACTCACCGATGATGTCGACACCCGCGCACGCTGGTGCTATTCCCCTGTCCATGCTCAACTCGGGACTATATACCGGCCCAGTGACACGATCTATGACCAAAGCCCATCTCGGTCATTTAGTTGGTGCCGTTCCACATGCTACTTCCTTCAGAGACCGGCTTAAAAACTCCTCCAAGAGGAGCGTACGCAATTTCAATGTATCCAAACTTGAGGAGTCGAGGGATATTAGTTACATCATGAATGACCGGATTACCAACCCCGACGACATCACTGATGATACTGATGATATGACTGGTCAAGTGAGAGATCAAGCTTTATTTCTTGAACCGCCGACGCTAGATACAGCATCTACATCACACCCCCTAACTGGCCAGCTTCGAATATCAAGCCGTCGATCTTCCCGTTTTGAGAATGGAAATGCTGTGGTAGTGGAGGCTACAGCGTTAAGCGACACATCTCGGGGTAAAGAGCGAAAAAGAATATCAACGAGACGGCTTAAAGCGAGCAAAACTGCTGCTAGCAGATACGTTCGCCGTTCTCCACGCTTCATGAAGCCGCTCACTGAGTTTCCAAAGTACCGTGACCTTCCGAATGAGCTCAAAATCATGATATGGGAGGCCGCCATAGAACCACGTCTAGTATATATAGTGAACCGATATTCACTATCACATACCGAACCTCAATTTGAGGTTCAGAACGAGCAACCTAGCTGGTTTAATGCATGTCACCTGTCACGATGGGTCGCGCGACTCCATTACCTGAAGCTCTTTGCCATGTATAGTCCGGTCACAAGTTCCTTCAATCCCAGAACACTTCAGGCTGTTACTGGTTATGACATCGTGATCTTTGAGCCTTGCCATGGTGGGTGCCGTGGATGCTACTGTGCCAGAAATCAGTACGATCTGCCTGACCGTTCCATGGTACGGTCATTGGCTATACAAGCGGAGTCACCTAACTTGCCTCCTACCACAGAGCCATGCTGGCAAACCATTACAAGATCATGGCATAACGTTGAAACTCTCTATCTAATGAGAACTGCCGTGAAGGGTGTGGACAAGCGAAATAAGGCAATGATTCGAGTCAAGAAAAACGAGCACGAAACAGCTCTATCAAAGCGTTTCGAAGAATGGAAGAAGGGTCCTGGGATCAACGCTAAAGTAAAAAGAATAGAGTTTGTGGTTGTAGTGGAGAAGGAAGTGGCAATATCTAACCCGCGGGACCGTTATGAGTCTGTTGAAGACCGATTGACTGGCCAACCGGAAGATATAATCCTAGGTTGATTCATCCTTCCTCAAGCCCCCCTCCAACATACTACTTGCAGAATATTTTTCCCTCATAGGCACTATATGCTAAATGCAGACGGCTATCGCGGAATGCAACTCATCTCGCCTCCTCAGAAAAGACATCTAGAGACATAAGAACTCGAAATTGTGTCAACCTAATCAAATACCTCTCCGCAACGCTATTATAATGGCTTTTCTCGGAATATCTCTGCCTTTGACGTGGCGACATCAGGTATGTTGGGTACGTTTTCACGCCCTATTTGTATTTGCTAGTTTCAGAAGCTCATAACTTTCGTTTGCGATAGAGGTATTTCAGTGGGGTACTACGGATAATTTAGCTGCATATACATTCGCAATCGCTTGCACTCTATTCGGTTCGTCACAGCTTCGATGCCGTCCCTAGTCATCATATCGGTAGCCTAGAAAAGACGCCATCTATTACTGCTATCAATACCATTACCGCGTCAACGAGAATTCAACGATAACATGGGCTTCATTGGTTCTAGAAGAGGTGGCCTGGATATAGCCCAGCGTACTCCGAATATACTTCTCTTTGGTGTCTTATACCTATCACTACTCCAGTCACAATTAGCTGGATTATCCCTCAACTTGATCGGATGTCATGGTCGAAACTTTGACAACCCTCCAGGTCAATGCAGCGTGCTACAAGTGATAAAATTCAGTATGAGAATGGAGACCAGGAAGCATTGGTTTTAGTTACGACTCCACCATCAGAGATCTCCCAGCCGACCCCTTGATCCCTACTCTTACCTTTCAGCTCTCAACATTTACCAAACTCTCTCTATCTACGGCCACCGTCGATAATCCGATAAGATCTTGCACGGTCTTAGGAATCTAGATATTGAGACCAAACTGCATGGAGTGCTATTAATAGGCTCATCCAGTACAATATTGAAAAGTAGCTAGAATAACCTAGTTGACCTTAAATTTACCACCTTACCCCATATCTGATTAGATTCAGACACGGATCCTACATCAACTTGCCGTAATGCATATTAGGACTCACTTGATTGTGTGGAGTTATGATACAGGCTTCAGAGTTCTCAATTACCTCATGTTGAACGTAGACGTTATGCTGGGCTACTAGGTGAGTTTACATTGGCCTCACGCCCTGTAGAACGTTTTGGCTCGATTCAATGTCGTCTTAAGTTTGTATCACCATTAGTAGGCAAGAGGTACCTAGGTGCGTACCCACCAGGAGACCATACAGCCAGCGGCAATGTAATTCAGGAGTGACCCCTTTGATGACTAAGCGGGCGCCTGTAGATGATACGCATCTGCTTGAGTGCCTTATGCCCAGGTATACGACAACATTCATTTACATGTATGCAATTAATATGCGTACACTGATTATGAGGATTTTAAACAAGACGCCTGGAGTCATGACGGGAGCATTAAATTCCAGTTCAGGGTTCCTTTCTATTCCTTGCCAAGAAATTTCCGGCTACAATAATCATCTTGGATGAAGTTGAATAGGGTCTCTTCAATATTGTGAAACTTACTATTTTAAAAACAGTCATCCATTTCCTTTCTCTCTTTTGTGGCCTTTCCTGACGATTTTGAGGACCTGGTTAAAAATGATGTTAATTCGCGATTTGTGACAATAATTAAGTGCGTCTTTGATTGGTATATCAGTCCTGGTCTTCACTATACCAAGTACCAATCTTCCAGCCTTTCCTTCCAGCTCCACAACAATGATAGCGGACTCACAATGTTCGCTTAGTCCTCTGACTCTTCCCGTTCTGCTAAACTGCATCGCGGCCTTCTTCTGCCTGTCGGCTTTAGCAGGACTCGTGAAGGTAATGTAGCAAGGTACCTAACTAACCTAGTGGATATTGACATTTGAATCTAGATGTACGTATCCGCTACCAACATGGGGGGGATGGATGGATTTGCCCTGCTTCGTGTTATGATAAAAGTCCTTTATGTGTCACTTCCAGGAGACTAGGTATTGTAGGTTACCTTAGATGAAGACCCTTGACAATGCTAGACTGCAAAGCTCGAGGACAAGTTCGAACGAAAAGAAGATAGCTTGGGGTGATGCCGATGAATATATGCAGGTAGCACCACTAGATATTCCATATTAAAAAAGAAAGACATAAAAAAAGAATTGGAAAAAAATTGCAAAAATATTGTGCCCCCACACCGGATTGAACGATGGACCTCAGCATGTACTTGCAATGGATCTTCAAAGAAGAATTACAAGTGCTGCGCTCTACCACTGAGCTATAAGGGCCGTGCGATATGAAAAAGTCTTCTTAGGCGGCTCTATGTACTTAATTCGTACACAGACGGCGTGCAGCGACCAAATCACGTGAAATTGGATCCATTATGCACAGCACAGCTGCAATGGAACCAACCAACTTTGTGAAAGACCTCGCTTGATTAACTAACTGTACGACGACAAATTTTGGTGGATTATTTCAGTTGTATGTTAACTACACTTTTAGCTGACGATGGACGGTACAATATATCTCGTCAAATTCAGAGTTAAACTCGACTATCTGAGAATCGCGAATATACCATCTAGGCTTCACAATCCAGACTTAAGGAGCTCGTTAGGTATAATAGCGGACTTAGTATAAAAGAAATCATTCTTGTAATAATGTTAGATGGATGGCATTTAATATACCTATCTAAGGGGGGTATCAAAACTTTCTTATGCTGCTTGTAAAAAGGCCATCTCTTTGCTCCGCCTTGTTTCGCAATGTGAGGTATGCTGGGGATGAGGCTAGACATGCTATGTTTAACCATGCCACCGTTGGGGCAATTCCCCCTTTTCTCGTTGCAGCTAATCTAGCATTCAGCAGATCAAAACAATACTGAAAAAGCAAACCTGTACCATCGATCCGGTAGATATTCAGGCTGCGTATTATGAAGTCGTTGCCGGTCAAGAGATTGGTTGCTTTCCTCTCCACTAGTAGGCGGCGAAAAAAAAAAACTATAAAGCAGGAAGTTGTAAGTATGGACTGTTCATAGTGACAGAATAATATGGAGGATTGGCAGTACCTCTGTCATAAAAGTAGGTCCCTTAAGTAAGGTATACTCGGTGTTCAAAAGCAGGAAGACTTGGAACTTCCCGTAACCCAGGTGAAGATAATCATTCTCTCAACTAGGTTACTATCATTTGAATATTCTGCGGCCACCTGCCCTCACTGCAAATCTCTCAGCTCCGTTTTGCGTTTGCTGATTCCAAACCATCAAGCTTCCCAAAGCGCCACCATTCTCGGTAGAGGCCTTACGACGTCTATATGCTTCGCGAAGATGTTCGGGCCGTAAGGGAGCTTGTCGGCGATGTTTCGATAACTCGTTTGTCGGTTCAAGATCATCATCGGATAGATCGGTTTGCTTTTCGCCCAGTTGCACCCACTCTTGTTGAACCTCACGGGCGGACTCAATGATATCTCCAAGGTACATCTTGCAAACGACTTGCATCATTTGATGAACATTGGTAGGACACGACTGCGATGTGACGCTATTGATATGCTACACAGGAGTGGGGGCGGTTAGATTCGTTATAATCGACTGAGACGGCCAATAACGTAGGAATATGATTTAGCTTACCCTTTTCACGTCTGCGTTCTTGAGTGTTTGACGATGCCAAACCTCATACCGGTCGAACTGCTGTGCGTCCATTTGCGCCTTTAACAGCGCATTAAGTTCCTTCTCTTCTTCGATTTGCTCTTTGGTTCGGGCAGCAGACATACTGGCCATATTCTCGGGTATCTCGAATTCCTCTTCTTTCCTAGTGTCCGGGTCGACGTCCTTTCCGGTATGATTGCCGCTAGCGTTGCTGAGGACAGTGGGCGCGCGGCCTCCTACGACACTTGGAGTCCCATCGCGTATGGCTTCAGCCGCAGCCTCACTCGCGCGCTCTGCCTTCGACTTTCTACCGCGCTTCTTCTTGGTGGGCGCGCCGCTCACCTGACTTCCACTAACGAGACTCATGGTATCGACGCTTGGAGATCTTTTGTATGACGGAGAGAAAGTCTGGGTTTGAGATTCGTCAGGCGGGAAGGACGTCTGCCGAAGAGGATGAGCTGAGCCCACGGAGGCAATAGACATGACCGATGCCTTGCGACGTTTGAGGGAAGGTGGTTGCGATGGTAAATCGGCAGTTGTGGAGCCGCGCTTCTTCGAGGGCAACTGCGCGCTAGAAGAGTATGGCGGAGAACCCGCAGGTGAGTAGGCGTGTGGAGGGGACGCCATGTTGGCTTGTTGAGAAGAAAGACCTAGTTTAGTGAAGCCCACTCGAGGTTTCCGAAGCGTTGTGACGGATCCGTTATTCCGAAATCTTAGACCAGGTAACGTAGTTTAGTTTGGACGTAGTTTAGGTAGTTAAACTGGTATCGGAGCGCTTTCGTTGATCAGTGTCGAGTGGGAGTCAAGGAAGCTTTGATGAGAGATGTTGGGAAAAAAAATATAAATGTCTAATGGAAAGAAAGCATGGAAGTAGCATCAAAACTTTGGGGAATAATAACTTCCGCGTTTCGAACTTTACGAATGATGCATCCACGTAAATGACGAAGGAGCTTAAGCCACGGATAGAGACACGGATAGATAACGCGAACCTAAGCCACATAATGGAAGCCACATAATGGAAGCCCAGCTTACATGTAGCAATAGCAGCTTAGATACATAGATACATACCTAAGGTTATCCACTAATGGTCACGGACCGTTAGCTGGGCTTCCCCACAATAGCTTAGATGTGGGCTCATGTGGGCCCCTAACACTAGCGCGATAAGACGATGCAGCGATAACGGACAATTGAAAGAGTTGATTTTCGATACTTGCAAATCTTGTCCACTTTGATAAAGCTTGCGTTAGAGTGGGATTCGACAATTCCATCTAAGCTGCCATAAGCACCAAGGAATTCCTCTCGGCGCATGTGCTTGATGTAATTGAGCTGATTGGAACTTATAGTTTGGCTATCCTTGCCCCGTAAGCTCCCTAAAAGATCTTTCCTTCATATACAACGCCTCCTACGAACGGACCTGCACAAGTTGACGTCGTGGTCGCAAAAGAAAAAGCAAAACGGTGCAGTTAGCTAACTCAAAAAGTGGGACGGTTTAGAAATGGCTACGATAGAATCTTCCAACAACTCCAATACGGGAGTCTCCGATATCGATGACTCTGTTAATGGCAGCGACAGACAAGAGCGGAGCCAAAGTCGAGACGAGAGGAGGGCTGATAAAAAGAAGAGGAGAAGAAGGGTCAAAGATGGAGGTATATCGGAGATCAATGGACACTCAAAATCATTAAAGAGGAGGAATAGCATTAGCAAAGCCGCACGAGACCCCAGAGACGAGCCCCGAGGCAAGAAGCAGAAGAAGACTAAGAACGAAGGTGCAGAAACGAGGTCGCCTAGTCCAGTTATTGACTTCGATGGTTTAAGCCGACCGAGTATGTACCAATGAATAATTATAACTTCCGCTGCTCACGCCATATGCTTACACCACTTACATCGTATAGGTCGGGGGACTCGAGAACGACTCGAAGAGAGCTCTGAGCAAGCAGCTGAAAGACTAGAGAAGATGCGAGGAGCTATCCGCACGATTCTGGAATGTGTTGGCGAAGACCCAGATAGGGAGGGTGTTCTCGATACACCGACAAGATATGCGAAAGCGATGCTGTTCTTTACCAAGGGATATCAGCAAAACGTCAGAGACATTGTCAACAACGCCATCTTCCAGGAGAACCATAATGAGATGGTTATCGTGAAAGATATAGAAATATTCAGCCTCTGCGAACACCATTTGGTCCCTTTTACTGGGAAAGTTAGTCGTACAAATTTGCTACCCTTTTGGTCCTGGTTCTAATCCTCTGTCAGATGCACATTGGATATATCCCTAATAACAATGTTATTGGTATATCAAAGTTGCCGCGAATTGCTGAAATGTTCAGCCGCCGACTGCAGGTCCAGGAAAGGCTAACCAGAGAAGTCGCCAATGCTATCATGGAGGTTCTGAAACCCCAGGGCGTGGCAGTTGTGATGGAGTCAAGTCATCTCTGGTAGGTAGAATAGTATTCCCTCCGCTTCTAGCCATTCCCCGAGGTGGCATTTCCCCTATAGCCAAATGCTTACTATGATTATGATAGCATGGTTATGCGAGGTGTCGAAAAAACCACGGCCAGCACAATCACCAGCTGCGTGCTCGGTTGTTTTGAAAGAAAAGAAAAGACTAGAAACGAATTCTTAAGTCTTGTTGGGCTTAACAGAGCCTATAGGTAGATATCTACCTAAGGTTATAAGATAGGATATATATCTGCATTTGCGGCGTTATAGGTTCGGAGCGTGGGATCTCAACATCAAGCTCATACATGAATACGGAGTGGGGAATGCATCTTAGAGCTCAGCAGGCTCAACGCCTTAAAGGAATCAGGTGGCGTTTATGGAGGGGATAAAATGATTCTTCAACATTATATTTGTGTATCATCAACTGCACCATACTTGCATTCATTAAGATATGTAAATGCTAATCATTAGACGATGGAAATCGGTGCTTTCAGCGTAATCATCCCCTCGCTACCTCCTCCGGATTTCTAATGTCTTTCTCGAACCGAAGCCTTTACAAATACAAGTTCGCCATTCCGAACCCCTGTCGCCTTGGCATCCTAGACAAGTAAAAACTGTCGCCTGCAACATTACGCCGAAGCACGTCAACACTATTTACGTGATGAATCGGTAGGCAGCTTCAATCGTTAGCGCGAAAGAAAGCAAGCGATTAACCGCATAATTTATAAGCACACGGAGATAGCATCGTCCTCCGATTGGACTGAAATCGCGACGGCTACTCATAGAGTTACATACAGCTATAGAGAGCTCATTAAATGGGCACATCGGCTTCAGATTGGATCAGATACCAATGTGATGGTACGTAGGTAATGTACGGGGTAAGGTACCTCTTATATGACATACACCAGAAGGAAAATAAATTATTTAAAGTTGTGCATACACCTCAGTATCTCATCGGAAGCAAATCAGTATTCATCATTTTTCACACCCTTAAGTTACCAGGGAACACATTTACCTACCTAGGTACTCAACAAACAATATGAGCAGCATTACAAAAGTTGCGATCGCCGGGGTAAGAATACACCTGACCATTCCATGTAGAAACTAATTATTGAATATAATACAGGCTACCGGTAACTTGGGCCCATCAGTGTTGAAGCAACTTCTTGAAGACGGTTTCAAAGTCACCGTTCTCACCCGCAAGGGGGCCACCCACACCTTTCCGCCCTCAGTGACTACTGCCGAAATTGATTATGACTCCCCGGAATCGCTCGAGAAGGCGCTTAGTGGCCAGGATGCTGTCGTTTCAACCGTTGGCTTCGACGGATTATTACACCAAACCTCTCTAGTCCAGGCCGCGGTCAAGGTTGGCGTCAAGCGCTTCATCCCTTCAGAATACGGCGGAGACGCGGAGAATGAGAAGGTTCTCAGCTTACCCCCCTTCTATGCGAAGAAAGCTGTCACCGACCTCCTTAAAAAGGAGGCTGCGGCTGGCTCCATCACATACACCTTGATATCCACTGGTCCTTTCTTGGACATGACACTCCGGTTCGGCTTCCTCGTGAACCTTAAGGACAGGAAAATCACCCTTTGGGATGGAGGAGACAGGCCTTTCAGCATCACCACTATCGCATCTACCGCCAAGGCCGTGTCGGAGGTACTCAAGCATCCCGAGGAGACCAAGAACCGTAACGTTCACGTGCACAATGTGCATCTCAGCTTGAAGGAGCTCCTCGAACAAGCTAAGAAAGCAGTTGGACCGGAGGGATGGACAACAGAAGTCAAGTCCACCGAGGAGAACCTCAAGCACGCCTACGCAGAGTTGGAGAAGGATAAAAATGGTAGGATGGAATTTATAACCACGGCTATCTGGGGAGAAGGATACGGTGCGCACTTTGAGAATGTCGATAACGAATTACTTGGGATCAAAGTGTTTACCGATCAAGAGCTCCAGGACTACTTTAAGCGCTTCGCTAATTAGTTTCGCATCTATCCACCTGCGTTAGGTATCCAAAAATGATTTCTATACTCATCGCAAGCTTTAGTATATGAGGGCACACTTCCAAATTAAGTGTAAGCTGGTGGTGGTAGATTAGGTAGATTAACTATGTACTTGTCAATGAGGATAGGCATAGTTACAGACGGTCATACGAAAGCATCATGATACATTGTGAAAATGAATGTACAATATATTAACTCTGATTATCAACTTAACGTACACTTACTTCGCCAGCATCGCCATAGATAGATGGCCTTCTTTGTACGTAAGGATGAATATCCAACGATATCTGATCCCTAGGTACCCCTAGGACAAAGAGAATTGCTCGTCATCGTGCATATGAGTAAAGTACGATTGAATTTACTGTTCGATTCTATGCATCTGGCAATTTCCAGGATTTGTCACAAATCTGTCAGGATAAGGAGGCCGACAATTCGGAGGAGGGGTAGTGGTATGGACGATCCTAGAGGGTTTGTAGTGGCAACCACACTCTGCGTAAATGTAAACGTTTCTGTAGCACATTGTTGAAAAAATGATATACAGCCGATAGTAGGTATAAGTTATTGCAAGATTCAGTTGAGAAGGATTGACGTCTGTGAGTGCTCTGGTAAAGTATTTCCTCCTTTCCATGGGGAAGTGTAATCTCATTTATAGAAAAGATGTTTCCAAGCCGCCATATAGTTACAACACCATTGTCGATTATGTTAGAACTATCAACTTCTTAGGCACCTTTAGTAACATATAACTTCAACACGGATAGCTGCTGGCTTTTACGGTTGTCTGGTGACTTAGAAGCTAAGATTTCCCTACAGAACAATGAAGTTCTTTCTAGGGTTTCTAGTTACAATCCATTGAATACCACACAGCGCTTTTGTAACTCGGAAAACAAGCTTACCTGTTAACAATTAACTATACCATCCACGTGGAAAAAAATAATTCATAGTGCTTGAAAGGGTAGGTACCTATCTTACTGTGAGGTGAGACTCTTACTTGAGTCTAGTTTAGAATACTACTAATAGCGATAATTGAGACAATCTTGACAATATACTTACGTCGATTTACATTGACAAGCACTTGACCTGTACCTACCTGTGGGTTAAGCTTCTGGTTTGACCTTCTACGTGTTGAATAAAACATAGATAAAAAGTAGCTATCTTACGGCATGAAGAATGACCTAGCCCCTTTTTGAGGTGTGAGGTACATGAACTCGATTTGTGTCCGTATTAAACTACCAATGCATATATAGTACAATGCCAATCACCTATGATTTAGCAAACTGTATCTACGTGAAATAGATAGCCTCTGGAACTTTTACATATATCCTGACGTGCATTTTAACCATGTACGCAATAGATTTGCAGTTGCATGCAAATTGCTCCCTTAATCAGATTTCTCCAATGCTGCCCTAAGCTTTTCTTCATCCCTAGGTACGCAGAACACACGGTACGGTTTAGGAACCATGATCAAATCCTTTGGATTAACCATGTCAACGCTAGGATCACGTTTTATGTCACCCGAGGCTGCGAAGCGAAAGCTACTTAGTAGCCTCATAAATATGATATACACCTCACGAGTAGCAAGGATGTGAGCCGCGCACATACGATATCCCAGACCAAACGTAAACAAAGGAGCATCGGGTTTCTCTAGCCACCGCTCGGGTATAAACCTGTCGGGTTCGGGCCATAACTCAGGGTCTATAATTACAGGGTGGGCAAGTTAGCTGCATAACAGTGATGGGATTTTGAAGTAGGTAGTTCCCTTACCGTGATTGCAGGCCCATGCATTCATATAAACGGTGCTACCGGAAGGTATTAAGGTACCATTGTATTCGATGTCTCTGATAGATGCTCTTGGTAGCGCTAGCGGAATGACAGAGAAATATCGAAGAGCTTCCTTTACTAGTGCCAGTATGTAAGCACACTTCTGGTCATCCGCGGCATCGCACAAAGGTTCGTTAGATCCCTGAAATTGCCGAATCTCTTCATACGCCTTATCCTGGATCTCGGGGTGCTCTGCGAAATAAGCAATTGACCATTGCACAGTGGTTGACACGGTTTCGAACCCCCCTCCTAGCACAGACAAGCTAAAAGCAACCAACTCGGTGTCGCTGAGCTGAACCTCTTTATACTTGATTACGCTCGCCTGAATGCATGGTTTGTTGGTACCGTTGGCTACCTTTTCCGCAAGGTCGCCGTTGAGTTTGGAAAGATATCTGTCTCGGCGCTGCCGCAGTTGTCGAGCGGTTGCGGATTTTTGGTTCAGTGGATTGAGGCGTAGAAGAGGAATGTGGTCCTGGGTATTGCCAACAGTAGACCTAGTCTTGTTGAGACCTTCTTCGACCGATACAATTTCTCGAAACAATTCATCCTCAATAGAAGTGATCCGGACGCCCCAATTGATTGTTGTCATCAATGATAGGCTTACTCGTTGAACAAACGGAAGCGGATCCACTGCAACTGCTCCGGCTTTGCCATAGTTAAATAGATCTTGAATAAACGACTTTGTCTCAAGATCAAGGTACGGGACATATGTCTTTATGGCTGGTCGGTTCAAAGCTACTGCGGCTGCCTTCTTCTTTCGCTTTAAACTATCATCATATGGCGACGAGCCAATTGTGAAGCCCGCTGTAGTAGATGCCACCTAGTGGGAGGGGAAGATTATAATCAATAAACGCCACACACGTGCATTGAGTTGAGAGTATGCCATACCTTGTGAAATGTATAACCTATTGGCCGAGAACTTAAAGCTTGCGAATTTGATATGAACAATTCCTTTGCCGTTGCTGCACTGTTGACAACCACAACAGTACTATTCCCTAACTGCACCTGGTAGACATCTCCATATTCTTTGGCCCATTCTTCATACTTTAAAGCGGCGTTGGACCATATGTCAAGTAGATTCCCGAAAAATGGAAGGCCCCTGGGTCCCTTCAATCCGGCAATCCGTGAGCGACTACGTAGAATTTCATTCCCGACAAGGTAAAGCAGCACTGTGAGAAGACTTCCAATGATTAGTGACTGCACCGGATTTTCGGCGAGCTGTCTTTGGGGAAAGACGACGAGCGACTCCATGGTGACATGGACAATACTGTGTGGTTTGGATGCTAAGAATATTACATTAATAGGTAGCTTGAGGTTGATATGAGAAAGATATTACCAACTTTGTTCTCCACTCAGGGAGGCACCTTGTAATGCGGATGTGATGGGACCCTTTATAACCCCGGATCTCGCGTACCATGGGACCGTGACAACCCCTCCGGCCCCTCCTCAAAACCACATGTTTAATCCCGTAACTAAATCCTGCTATGCATTACTGCATTACAACTTACCACGTGTATAAGTACGTGGCATTTCGTTCGGGATTTATACCTCAGACAGGATCATTTGACAGAATTATTTAATAACAACTATTGCCGAACAATGACTTCATGCACACCATCCTGGGTAATACTCAAGAAAATGTAAGCCAATCAACGAGCACCTAATTGTCGCTCACGCATTTCTTCACTATCCTTCAAATCTTTGCTTAGTAGACCTTTGCATTGAGCTATCGAGGAGACAGATAGGGCTTTACAAGTTAGTTTTTTTTTTAATAATTTCCATAGTATCTTAATTCTCTTTTGAGCGGAACTTCCACTTAGGATTCCCCGTCGGGTTTGCAATAAGTTCTTGCATGTTCTTTATAAAAGGACGATCAGGTCCTACAAACAACAGGCCATTCTCTATGCATAACACAGCATACTTCGTTGCCTTTTCGACGTTACCAATTCCGATATACTCGATTGCCGCTCGATAATACGCTTCGTTTAATCGACCCAGAATGCCTTCTTCTTCGTATAATGAGATCAAAAGTTCTGCTTTTTCTGCTGATCCTTTTGAGGTTGCGGAATAGTCGTCTAACTCTTTCCATAGAGCATGTATCTGGGAAACTCTACGATCTGATTCTGCTACCACCGTCGCATTGGCACTGCATCTCTGGCACGAGCACTTAAAGCCCCATTCTTTTTGTAACTTCTCTTGTCTCGTCGAGTGCGATTGAAGAGGACTGGATATTTTTTAGCAGGTAGATTTCTTATGATATAGTTTAACTTACTCATAATAAGCTATTGTAAGCTCCTCGCCCTCCGCGATATCTCGAACAGCTAACACTTTATGATGAAAATCTCTATGGTCGAAGTAGTAGGCACAAGTGGGTCGACAGTCGTGATTGAGCCGCGATACTGCCAGCGTGTATTAGTTGCCGCTGACAAGATCAAAGACCCCATAAACCAAAGTGCCTCGATTATACAAACAAACCTTCGGTAAATAGAGAATAAAAGGGATTAGTCCCATCATGATAACCCGTCCGAAATGAATTTGTTTGGAGAATTTTATAAAGTTTATCACCATAGTCGCTTGCACTGCTATGCGTCGATAACTTGAGTAGAGGCTTCCTATGTCGAGACGGTAGATTGAGGGTGGCGCGAATAAGGAGTTCTGATATTGCTTTCTTCCCCAGTGTATTGATTGCCTTTTCGTTCACCATTATTGCCGGTGTACGGGCCATTATGAGCTCTCCTGCTCGTATCGTCCTTGTCGCTACTAACCCAATGTCTTTACCTGGTATTTCCACTTCACGGTAAGGGGCGGTCAACTCTAAGTTCGAATCGATTACCTCGGTTTTCTTCGTAAGGAAAGCAGGTCGTGATGAAATAGCTGTGATGCTTTGTGCCGTAGTGATCACTGAGACACCTTCGCCCTCGTTAAATCCTTCGTTGGTGAAGACGCAGAACTTATCAGCTCTAGCGCCGCGACATATACCACCAGACTTCCAAGCCTTAAGCGGCATTGTCACTTCGCCTAGCGGGTCGCCATGTCCTGCAGGAGAAGCCTCAGAGGATACACATATTTGAGTATCGAATATGGATAACGGGCTAGGTACCGCACATGTCTGAGAGTCGAGATGCGACTGCCCTAATTTAGCAAGAGCAACTGCGAATTGAAAAAGAAGCAAAAGGTGTTGCATTTTTCTCGATAGTAATATTATAGCCCAAGAAGAACGAATGATTATTCAAAAAAAAAAAAAAAAAAAAAAAAGAGTAGGTTTCATGTTACAGATATCTGTCCCCGGATGTCTTGGCGGAGCCAAGCCTCCGAGTCTAACGGAAATTCCGGGTCGAAGACATAAAAGCTATGGTTAAAATATCATGAAGATGGAGACCCCACAACGATCGACAGGTCCCCTGCAAGAGATAGAGGGTATTGAGGTCACAATTTTGTTACCACTCGCTTACCGGCTGACGGGATAGAAGACAAGTTGCTTGATTTTAAGTCTATGAAAATCGTTTGTAGTAATAAAATCTCATAAGAGCTCTTCTAATTTGTTTGGTCGCAAACACGTTATAACCATTGAATAAGACCTGAGAATGCGCACGGGCCGCTTTTCTACTTGACAAAGAACATCCTATCTTTTATTGCTCTTTCCCATCCGAAGATCAGAGTTGTCTATCAAGTTGAAAGGCTTTAACTTATTTATAAGATAATAGATACTCACATCGAAAGAGAGAAGCTGCTTTAGGTACCTAACCTATACAATTCACCAATGTACGTCTTCTCTTAAGGCTACACACCAATTATCAACTATCATGATCATGGAAAATAATAATAACAGGTAGTTTCTCTCAATGGTTGTAACTTAGCACAGTTTGGTCTAGCAGCATAAATATCCCTAAACGCCTAATAAAAGAGCTTTGAAATTTAGGAGTCTGGAGTAGTAAGTAATAACGTACCTAGGCATTAGTGTATAATACATTGATATCCAGCTTGTTAGCTGCTTTGTCAGTATAACATAATTGTTGTTGCGGTGCTGCAACATGTACTAGGTACAACTGTATAAAGCGATACCTACCTACCTCATAGACACCTTTCGCACTAAATTTTAGGTGAGTATTATACGAAATACCTTGAGCCAATAACAGCTGGTACCTGAGACACATTGCGGGGATTTAGATCCGACTCGTCAAAGCTTATCTATCGGGAAAGAAGAAAAGGCATGCGGTATTGAATTAATAGGTTAGCAGGTACCTACTAAGACACAACGACACACCCTTTTTTAAAAAGTGCCTTGAATCAGATATGATTGCGTGCTTCCACCCTATTCCGTGTATTTCACCCTTACAGCTAACCTATACCTAGGTAGTCCGTGGTCGCATCATGAGCCAAGTACATATTGGGCATACCCCCTCGACAGGAAAGCCCTATTTATCCCATCAACATTCGGCCTCTGGGCGTAAGTATATTAAACAACAACTTATCAACTTGGGTTACCATGTCTTTTACCATTTTACTTATGTTGGCGTACATCGAGCGGATAGACGCGGGGCCTGTATCTAAGGTTAATGACAGTAGCATAGGCTCCTTCGGTCCTCTCACTTTCAAACGCGACGGAACCTTCCAAATATCGATATTCGAAGATCTGCATTTCGGTGAAAGTACGATAACCCCATCCCCAAGACTCATATAGACACTCAAATCAAGAAAGATGAAAGTTTAGGTACTAATTTGAATGAGTAGACGCCTGGGATCAATGGGGACCCCAGCAAGACATCAACTCGGTCAAGGTCATCAACGAGATCCTTGAAGCAGAGTCACCCGAGCTTGTTGTGTTGAACGGCGACTTGATTACTGGCGAGAACGGATTTCTGGAAAACAGCACAGTTTATATCGATCAAATCGTCGGTCCCCTCGTAGATCGAGGGCTTACTTGGGCGTCAACGTACGGCAATCATGACTACGACTTTAACATATCAGGCAGTACAATTCTCGCCCGCGAAAAGCAGTGGGGCAATAGCCGAACGACGCAGATGGTCTTCGACGAAGAAGCAGGGACGTCAAACTATTATCTCCCGGTTTATGACAATGGCTGTAGCGATAACAGCTGCTCTCCCGAGTTGATACTTTGGTTTTTTGACAGCAGAGGGGGGTTTCGTTATCAACAGAAAAATGCATCCGGCGATCGAGTTGGCCAGCCAGATTGGGTCGATTTCAGCGTCGTGAACTGGTTCATACAGACAAGTAACGTGCTCGTTGGCAAGTACGGCAGGGTTATTCCATCCTTAGCATTTGTCCATATCCCAACATACGCATCATACATCTTACAGAAAGAAGGCGTCGATCCGCATGCTGAACCGGGAATCAACGACGATAATCCGCTAGCTCCTCAAGCCCAAGGCTGGTGTCCAGATGGTCGAAATGACGGTACTTGTGACTACGGCGGCCAGGATATTCCGTTTATGCAAGCCATCTCAGCCGTTCCAGGATTGATGGCTGTCTTCTCGGGGCACGATCACGGTAATACCTGGTGTTATAAGTGGGATAGACTACTCCCTAACATGACTGTCGCGCCTCACAATGACGTGAACTTATGTTTTAGCCAGCATTCTGGATATGGCGGTTACGGTAACTGGGAAAGAGGCGCTCGCCAAGTTCTCGCAACCAAGTCGAAACTGGCGAATTTTGAAGTTGATACCTGGATCCGTCTCGAGTCTGGAAATGTCGTGGGGAGCATTTCGCTAAATTCTACGTATGGGCAGGATAAGTATCCGGCAACTAATAATTCGAAGACTCATTGTCCAACATGCCATTACGACCCGTAAGGGGAACAGAGCATAGCTTAGGTTAGGTACCTAAGTATATATGTACAAGTCTATCACGGTAATAAGAACAATCATATGAGCATGTGATGCTACAGTGGGCGCAATGATATTCAACATATAAGATGACATTATTTTACCATTATATGGGGTTAATTATAACGAATGAGGTAATTGGAAACAAAGGGGTAGGTAGCAGGTAGTTAGTAATGCTTGCATATAGCATCCGATAACTGGAGCTTGTGTAAATGTCACCTGCATTTGGTATAGCCCATAAGGGCCAAGAACGGATCATTGTGCTTACAGGTGTACATACGAATGGAGGTGGACGGGTTTGCTCGGCAAACTATGATTCAACTTATACGACTCGCTTTTATACGATATTTTTGGGTTTTGGTTCTTTTACTTTTACAACCCCGCCTATCCCCCATACATCGCGGTCCTGCGAACGGCGTTTGTCGTTATCCACAGCAATCGAATTACTCGACAACTTTTCTATAATCCGCTACTCGCCATGGAGAAGTATGCGACGTATCCAAGCCTGCGCGGGAAAACGGTCTTGATAACCGGAGGGGCTGAAGGTATCGGGGCAGCATCCGTTGAGCTTTTCTGTCGGCAAGGTTCCAACGTCATCTTTTTGGACTACGCGGACGATTCTGCGAAGAAGTTGCTCGAGAAGATCAAGGGCATCCCAGGAGCTACCCAGCCTACATTCATGCACTGCGATGTGACCGACTTAGCTCGTCTCAAAGAGTGCGCGGAGAAAGCGCTCGCCGATCACGGCACGGTGGATGTTCTTTTGAACAACGCCGCCCGTGCCGGCTCTCAGACGCGGGTCCCGACCGTCCAGGTAACCCCTGAGTCGTGGGACCACGATTTCAACGTGAACCTTCGTCACCAATTCTTTCTAACGCAGGCGGTGGTGCCCGCAATGCAGAAGAAGGGAACCGGCAGTATTATCAACATGGGATCTATCACGTGGCGCATTCCAGCCACCGGGCTTCCCCTCTACACCATGTGCAAAGCGGCGGTCGTCGGGATGACGCGAACGCATAGCAAGGAGTTTGGCCAGTACGGCATCAGGGTGAACAGTGTTGTTCCCGGCGCCATCGCGACGCAGAGGCAGATCGACGAAGTCCTGACGGATGAGTATCGTGCCGAAGTGATGACTGCGCAAAGTTTGAAGAGGGACCTCATGCCTGACGAGGTAGCAAGATTGATACTGTTTCTTGCTGCGGATGATTCCAGCGCTATCACTGGGAGCAGCTACGTGATTGATGGAGGATGGGTTAGTGATGTTTAGGGAAGTGGACAAATGGGAAGATATATAGGGTCCAAAGCGTTCATTCACGTAACTTAGCTTATCCTTCCCTGCCTCGAGTTACACTACACACTTTTGCGTCGCCATAGTATACAGAATAGAGGGAAAAGAAATTTTTGTAGGTAGTAATACTATTATTGAACAGCCAAGAGCATGGGAAAACATAATACCTACAACACAAGCCGTAATGCCCTTATTTATCACTCCTCTACTCCCAACCACAAATTGTAAGAAAGATAACGTTATCATTTTTCGACTTGGTTCTCTACATTTCCATGTCCAACTTCATTGTATTGACAGTGTATATAGAACAGGTGCTTGCCAATGATATTTAGATATAAAACAGATCACAGCGTGTCGTATATCGTCAAGATATTCTTTTTGCTAAAACTTTTGCTAGATGCAAGGAAGTAGCGTAAAAGAAGTTGATAATATTGACCCACCTACATACTGTAGTTAGACGGGCACCTATAGGAGGTGATTTAATTCTCTTCAGTTTGAAATTGCGGGAGAAAAAAAAGGAAGACCAACTCGCTATTCTAAGATGCAACAAAGCGAATACAGCGACGCAAGTCGATATTTAGATTTTACGTTTCAATCCCCGTGGATTTTTGTTTGCCAAGTCTTCCTCGGTACATCTTTCGCATGTACATGTGAACCCCCAGCCTTTCAACACCTCCCGCCTTCTGGCTAAACTATCTTTTTCTAAACCGAGGTAGGTGACTGTTACTTCGGAGCCCGCTGGAATGTCTTTCGTCGTTACGAGCTGCAGAAAATAAGGAGATTTTCCTACATATCTCCAAGTAGAATTTGGTCTGCAAGAGTGATTGCAACGGGCAAATGTGCTCCAGAAGCCCACTTCCTGCTCATAAACCGAGGCGCAATTAGTCCAAAACGTCGAGTAGGACCTAATAAGTTTGAGCACCTTATCGGTTCGAGATACGGAGGGATCAAAAGTGCCTTGACGTTTTAAGTGGTTCACAAACCACTTATCGAAGATACTGTAGAAATTCCTGTTCGCCTCGTAAAGCTCGGGATTGCAAGCGTGGTCATCTAGTCGGGTACGTTCTGCCTGGCTTGACTCCTTGTATAGGTTACAAAATGAGTTAATCTTTGTTTCGTCATACCGAGTTTTCTTTTCCATCGCCCCATACATTGAGGCTTCTTCGCAGCTTATAATAGTATCGGCGGGAATGTCTTGCGTAACAAAGAGACCAAGCCCTTTATTTTCGACGCGCGCGACTCGGAGACAACCGAGCATCTTCAATTCCTCTGAGGCCATGTCTACTCTGGAGGACTGAACTGGTAGTTATTATTAGCTACGTAGCACGAAATACCATAAGACAGGTGATGATAAAACTTCTGGGAGATATTACTCATAGCAACGACATGGAAACACCTATATAGTACATTGTAAGAAACAGAGCATTGTCACCAGAGCTAAATATAGGCTGTTACAAAATGAATGAAGAAAGAAATTGACTGGGGCATGAATCAATTGTCACTATGATTGTTAGTATGATATGAGGAATAGAGAAAAGAATTCGCAACACTACGTTCGAACTCAATAGTAATACATGGCTCTACTTGGATAAATATATTGTCCCGAGCTTGAAAACCTTTGTTCGGTAGCAAGGCTTACCCATCCATACCGCCAATTAATGGTAATTACAGCAGAATCTTAGCAAGTGGACTTGATTATGGAATTAAAGTTTAGAAATAGTGTAACTAAGAATATCATAAACATTTGTCTCTTATGGTCGCTCTCTAAGGTGGCATTCAAGCTGCCCTGCCTGCATTTATTCTGTGCAGAGTCTACGTATGCGGAATGTTATTTTTGTTTTCTTATCTTTGGACGAACTTGATTCATACATCCCCCAATGGAAATATCATTCAACGGATGCACGGCTCATGCTAATATCAAGCTCAGCACGCGAAACCCTGGAAGATGTATGAGCGCAATTCTTGGCGTTGTCTCGATCTCATTACTTGGCACCCCTTCCATGATGTTGAGCAGGCTACGACCCCTCACTACGGTCGGCTTACACACTCGGACTCGGGCGGCGTAGACAAAAAAATGTGATAGAGCTCTTTCCAGGACTACAGAATAGTATATCAGGTACACTAACACCGAAACTTCTTAGTGGCAAAGGTAGTAGTTCATGATGCTGGGGTAGTAAAGGGGCTAGATCTCCTTACTGTGACCCGTGGGATTTCGAACCAATCAGGAATCTCAAATCGAAGCCATCCAAGAGTGACACGGCTCACAAAGAAGCCCCTGCAGAGAACTGATCTCGGAAAAATGCCAAGCGAAACCGGAGAGCACTTTGAAACCTGGGCATCCAACGCTCTCCCATTGATGCCCTTTAAATCCTTCGAGATGGACATGGACGTTTTCTTAAGCTCCAAGCACGTGTTTTCGTCTCGGTTTGGGGCTGATAACTCAACCTACTTACCCAACGTTTATCTCCCAATGTGTAGTGCGCGTTTTCAAGGAGAATTTGATGGATCTTGAGCTTGTGAAGCCTTATTTTAAGATCAGATTCACAACCATAGATAGGCTGTGCCTGTTATAAAACTACAACTTATTTACTGTATCTAACTTGATGGGAACTAGTTGCTAATGGGATATTGTAGAGGGTAAAAGCTGATATAGTATAGATCGTAGATATCAAGCCTAGATAAGCTTATATCTCGGGACCTTACCCATGGGTTTGAACCATCACTTTTATTCGTTTTCAACCCCATGTATCCATAATATATCCTACTCGGCCTGCATGGGGCCGGGAAACTGGACATCCGAAGCCAACTTCAGATGACAAGGGATGTTCAGCACGAGGCTTGTCATCTTGACGTACAGGTCGAATACCGCCAAGGCGTCCCACTCAACGTTTGTCACTCAAACAAATATCAAATTTGCATACCAGATCTTCTCATGGATAGATAGCCTGCACAACGGACCCCTTTAGATCCTAAAGTAAGGTCCTACTAGAAATGTCACCTCATACTACCCCTAACTCAGGGTAAGATGCCCCTGTGCAGCATCATTCTTGGGTATCGTGTCGGCGCCGCCGCCGCCCGGGTTGAAGATAGGTAAACTAGGGTATAAGTCTTGGTATTCTACATCTCCCACCTTTTCCCACGAAGATCAAGGACCATGCCTTTCCATTCATTCTCTCTCATCTCAGCCTAAAGTTCTCTCCTTGGGATTTTGCTTCGCTTCTCTTTCGCGGTCGATCCGTTCCTTTTTCTTTTGCACCTTGTGTATCTTCGATATTCGTTCGTTTCATTTTGCCGGCTGAGCCAGTTGAATCTCATTGTATTTTAGACTTATGTACTCTGAGAGTTACTATAATCGTATTACTTATTCATCACTGGATTCATTGCTTCCAGTCGGCATTACCTTCTTTGCATTTACCCAGCCATGCATTTCTCTTATACCCATATACCGTCACTACTGGCCTTGGTCTCTGTAGCAGCTGCTACGGGAGCAGCGCCAGCTGAGACTATTACAGAAACAATTCACGAGACCGTCCATGTAGTAAGCAACTTGAAAAGATACTTCCTACACTCCAACACCTCATTTATAGATAACGATCATTTACACTGAACACTATCTCTATATAAGTTCTACGCCACATTTTCTGACACTAAATCCTTAGACATTACCACCCGAGACAATAAAAGAGACAATACACATGACACTTCCGCCAGAGACAGTTAAGGAGACGATACATATGACTTTACCCGCAGAGACGGTAAAGGAAACAGTAAAGGAGACGGTACACGTAACATTACCGCCAGAAACAGTGAAGGAAACTGTCCATGTCACACTACCTCCCGAAACTGTAAAAGAAACGGTTCATGTTACTCAACCACCAGAGACAATAAAAGAGACGCTACACGTTACCTTGCCTCCACATACGGTAAAGGAAACGGTGCATGTTACACTGCCACCGCAAACAGTGAAGGAAACATTACACGTGACATTACCCCCAGAGACAGTACACGTCCCGGTGACGGAGGTTGTTCATGTTACGAAAACGGAGGTCAAAAAGGAATCGGTTACGTTACCCCCGCAAACGGTCAAGGAAACAGTCCATGTCACTATTCCCGTCACAAAAATAGAGGAGAAGCTCCTGACGAAAACCGAACTGGAGACGGAGACGAAGCACGAAATCAAGACAGAATTGCAGACAGCAACCCAGACTAAGCTTGAGACCAAGGTCGAGACCGTCCACATTACGCTTCCTCCCCAGACCGTTAAGGAAACGCTACCGCCTCAGACTGTGAAAGAGACAGTACATATCAGCATTCCTGTCACTAAGGTCGAAACCGTGAAAGAAACCGTACACGTCAATGTTCCAGTAACCACGGTACAGACGGTGAAGGAAACTCTCCATGTTAGCGTGCCTGTAACGGAGGTGAAAACCGTGAAGGAAACAGTACATGTCACCATTCCCGTCACTAAGCATGAAACTTTGAAGGAGACCGTCGCTGTGAGTGTGTCCGTGACGAAAGTAGAAACTCTGAAAGAGAGCATTCCAGTTACTAAAGTAGAAACCTTAAAGGAGATAGAACATGTCAGCATCCCGGTCACCAAGGTGGAAACCGAAACCGCGAAGGAGACGGTACATGTGAGCATTCCCGTCACGGTGAAGGAGTCGGTAGCCATCAGTGTTCCTGTGACAGTGAAGGAGAGTGTTGCTGTTACGGTCCCCATCACCGAGGTCAAGTCGATCCATGAGACCATAGCCATTACGAAGACCGAAGTATCGCACAAGCTCGAGACGGTTGCCCTCACAAAGACAGAAGTCTTGAGTCACCTACAAACGCAAGTCCTCACGGAAACAGTCCATGTGTCCTTACCACCGCAGACTGTTAAGGAGACCGTCCACGTCACCCAAGCTGTGACCGAAACTGTCCATGTGACCCTTTCGGGACATACTCAGACGGTGCGCGAAACAGTCCACGTTACTCTACCGCCACACGTGATGACAGTATCTGAAGTGGTGCACGTCACAGTAACCGAAATAGAAGAAGCCTGCCATCAGACGGAAGTGATCATCCCTATCGTTCACGAAACACCTCCTTCGGTAGTCCATGAGACCATCGTAGTTCCACCCATGGTCCATACAACGCCCGCGGCTCCCCCTATGGTCCACACAACACTCGTGACCACACACCAGGCAGAGACCACACTACTTGCTCCGCCCATGGTTCACGAGACTGCCATAACTACCACGGTAACGAACCACATGGCGCCATCCAGCACGAGCGAAGCTGCAATGCCGCCTCCCGCGTCGTCTCTGTCGTTAGGGTATATGATGCCCCATAATGCCCGGAGATGGCAAGCATGAGCTCTCAAGTTCGCGGTTAAATGAAGGGATTACAACGGGTATATTCGAGGTCCGTGGGAGTGATGTTTTAATATAAGGAGACGATTTGGAGATTTAGAAGTGTTTGGCAAATGTAAGATTTTCGTAATGCTCTTGTGTGGTCTACTTTTCTTTGTGGCTTGCTCTTTTCTAGCCGATGCTTAGACGGATCTCACGCCAATAGAACAAATACAATAGGTTATGTTCTGATTTCTGATACTTCGCTACTTCGCTCTTATATTCCTAGAGTTCTTTACTTAGCACGAGTGAACTAATGCTACGGCACACATCGTATACTAGTTCGGAAGTAGAAATCTTAAGAGGCTGGTGAGATGAATCAAGGAGATGCGAAGCTTGCTCAGAGGTAACTATTTCACCCTCTAAATGTTTGAGAGGCTTTGCTAGGAGTAGTAGTACACTCGTGTGGGATACTCAACTTGGAATTGATACATTCCGGCTAAGTCCAAGTGGTGAATGTGGTAATTATGGTGACATGTAGGTATTTCTCAACTGTTTCTAGCGATTAAGCCTACATACGGTGGATACAAAGTGTAGCTGAAGTATTTCCATACTAACAAACCACGATTAAACTACATCGCAATTTTTCATCGCGGCCAACAAACCTCAGAGTAGGCTAGTATTAAGCAAAGCAGAGGCATTTTCAAATCGATGATCTTGCAAATTATTTGGTAGCGTCGTTAAAAATGCAACCCCTATTCCAACTCCCGACAGCTGGCCTTGTTCATGCCATGCTCCTACATATCCCTTGATTCAAATTGATCCTTCAAAGGTGCGTCCAGTTCGCGATCGCTGGTCACTTATGCAGGTCGCTGGTCGTGGTCAACAAGACATCCGCCCTTCTTCAAGCATTGCTCGCTTATCTTTAAGTTCTTGCAGTGTGCACATCGTCTCGGGATGTTGGGGTTGGCGGTATCGGTCTGGCGCGAGCCTTCGCCATTATCATCTTGTTCCTCAGCCGCTTGCTCTCTCAGATCCGCGTAGTAGTTTTGAAGGCGACGGCGGTGTAGTTCTTGCTGGGCTCGTACTGCTTTTCCTTCGCGGCGGAACTCTCTGATCTTTTCGAACAGCTCGCTGATGAGCAGGTAGTCGTGCTCCCTCTGTTGTTCAATTATCTCTTGGGAAGGCATTTTGTTGACGATGAATTCGGGCTTTGGCAGGGATGTATTGAGAGATTGTAGATGGAGTTTCGAGAATACCTAGCTGCTGCTTCTGGACTTTTAAAAGATGTTTGAATGATGGAATCTAGGGTAGGCTTTATTCTTAGAGTATGAACAAGAGTGATTGCTGCCTTCACGAGTTATGCTTACCACGGGTCAGTCTTTATGGTCACAAAATTTCTATGGAAAACTCAGAACTCACCATGGCAGCCTAGTTTTCGGTCAGAGGAGATATGCTTCTAGATCTGCCGCTCAAGCTGAACTACTTCATCGAAGAGGAAAGCCTCGGTCCCTAGTTATAATATGAGGGACATGGAACATGTGTCAAAACAGGAATTAGAAGTCTTAATGATGCAAATCAATTATGTGGAATATCATTGTTTAAATTACCGATGATAGTAGGGGGTGCATTGTTGCGGTGCGCATTTTGTTAAGGGGGGTGAATCTCGATGGCGAGTTGTGATTAACCTTCTAACTTATTTAATTAAGGGACATGGGAAAGCAAAAATCGTTGTAGGCTCACTTGACACACAGTCTAATACGCAGGTTAGCTCGTCAAATCTAACGGTCCGTCTTTCCATGTATCCCAAGTTTCCATGTATAATATGGTAGAGAATTACCTTGACTCTTAAGGGATAACTAGTCCACGGTGAAAGCTACGACGGAAAATGAAAGTATAGGTATGTACAGTCTTCCATCACATGGTTATCAAATCCTTTATTTATATTATGGGTTAATAAAAACTATGTGTTTTATATGTCAATTCCGTTGACTTATTATATGATGAAAGGAGTACAAATGGAAGGGTCAGTCTTGACGACCAAAAAAAGGAAGCAACTTTAAGCCGACTTGACTGCGACATTTAAGCATTGAAGAAGTTGACCTTTACATATAGTTCAATTATTCATTATCCCTTTAGAACCATTTCATTCCTCATTAGCAATCAAGTCTTTGCCAGCTATCCCAGAGATAATCAGACTGCTCACATCTCGACGACCAAATCACAAGCCTGTCAACGCGGGTTCGAATTCTGGCCTCACATACTAACTTATCTATGAGAATAACTTTATAAAAAATGTTCGGAAGGAGTTCTAGCTTTTAAGTGGCAACGGTTAACTTATGAAAATATCGCTTTCGCCTTGTTGAAATAGTAACACTTTGAACATATTAAGACCCCCCTATTCAAGGACAGTATCAACTGTGATGGGACCGTAACCTGAAACCCTTCACGGAGGGTTTGTTTAGGATAAGTATTTCCCGCAATTAACCAATGTGGATATTTTGTGATCGAACCAACCAGTATGGAAACAACTTCGTTGTTCTTCGACTAGTTTTAAGTTACTGTCAAGGCACATGTCCTTTGTTTTGTTCTTGATGTCTATCCATGTCTTAAACCCTGACGGCGAGTGAACTTAAATAGAGATACAAGGACTATCTGTTTATATATTCTACGCCGTATGATGGTTTAAGAATTCCTTCACATACTGAGAGGCTGGCCTCAGTGCCGTCCCACACCTTCTCGACGAGACGGTTATTCATGTGATAATCGTAGGCTAAGCTACACGGGGACTATGTTTATTTTCTCCTAGCTAGCTGCATTATGACTAGTACCCGTGTAATCATCTCCAATAACTCTGATAGTCACAGCCTTGTTGTCGTATATGTCAGGCACCCTTGTACCTGCCTGCATCTTCACGATACAATTCTCCTGGTTAGGCTTAGTTTTTTTAAAAGACGTTACCTTCCAGGACCATCAGTACCTGGCCGGTTGGAAAAGAATTTCATACCACAGAGGAAGCAGCCTTATTTCAATTCTTCATGCACATTCTTTCCTAGCAACACCATTAAGTGCGTAAATGGGGCAGCGAGCCTCGAAGCCTGCTTTCTCGCAGAAGATTGATTTCCCTTCCAAGAAGCAACAAAAGGAAAATTTGTACCACGCTATCAAGCCCACTTCTATCGGAAAAGTCAAGATGAGTTTCGGCTCCGTGGCAAAAGTTGTCAATGAAGGCAAAGGAATCCAAGGAAAGGCTAACCCTGGAGCTGAGAATGATGGAGCATCTCAGTACGAATGGCTTCTAGCCAAGATGGCGGAGAAAGGTACACCTAATGCCATTATCGGTTTGTCAAGCTCGCAAGCATATCAACGCGAGTATGCCATGTACATGGAGATTTTCGAGGCGAATATAGCAAAGAAGGGAATCGATGCCCTACGAGCAGAGAAAGTGTTTCACACACCCATCTGGTCCGACGGCAACATCCTCTTCCTCGACTACGATTCTAGCGAAACAACTTTCGCTCTAACTACGTCGTCCACTGAATACACCACTGACGAGACCCCTACCGACACACCTGATGATGGCGATTTTGTCGAATACCCAGGTTTCAACATAGAGAAATACTTCTTCGAACTCAACTACCAGTACTATTGCCACAAGGACTGGTTTCGCTGCATGGTGGACTCGTTCTGGGGCCCGCCAGTCGCGTCCGTCTTCCAGATTACCACGTACAATCGACCATTCATCCAGATTTCCTTCAAGACCGACTGGAACTACAGAGACCAGCGCCAGCGCTACTACGAAGGCTTTGCCGTGTTCTTGCACGTTATCGCCCGCATGCGCCCCATCGACGGGCTCGGCCCGCTCACGGATATCTTCGGTTTCAGCTTCGCCAACTTTGCCGGCCAGGTTATCTCCGAGTTTGAGTCGGTTGCACGTCTCGGGATCGATGTGCCTGAAGGCCAGGGACACCAGGTCTTGAAGTACGCTGTCCGCCACCGCTTCGAGACTTGGCGAAACGAGGTCGTCACCATCAAGGATTGATCAAAGGTGATTCCACACGTCAAAGAATAATCATACCAAGCTCGGTTATACCTATTGAAGTGTTGATATTGTTGGGTGGATAAGGGAAATGCTTAATGGCATCAGGAGACCATTGCAGAGAAGGAATTGATGTATTCATGTGGCGCTATCAATGAATTTTAATGGCTTTACTCATAATGACCATGCTCGTTACCCCAATCAGGGATGTCAAAGGAGGGTGCAGTTACTCTCTAATTTAATCAGTCGCAGTACCGTCTCCAGTTGACTTAATAGCTAGAATTTAGCATCTCGATCCTGGAACTTCTTCATCAAGCTTGACTTCTTGTGCTTAATGCCACCTCTTAATAAATCAGCTTCGTGCATATGAACGTGAATAGTGATTAAGTATTGTCTGTAGCACGACTGTTCTGAATAATCATGGCCAGTTCCTGTCCAATATAATCATAATTCGAGAGGGTGCCAATTGTTCGTAGCAGGATGTAGTGCATGGTCTCCCGCGACCAGAAATTGCTGGGACACGAACTCCATCCCGCCTTTAACTTGAGCCTTTTAAACCGGTAACCGTGAAATTTCTAAGCTTTTGGTTAACCCAATGCCCGAGTTTATCAAGTCTGGTTGAAATACTGCGTAGCCCCTTGATCCACTTATATAGAGGTTATTATCGACGGCCTATGATTCTAATCTGAGCCATGTCACATAATACACCCCAAGGCTCAAAAGACTATCTAGACGAAGGTATTTTCATAACAGGGTTGAGGGGATACACCTTTATACGGATTTGGGAAGGCTGTTTGCATACATGGGATGACTTTCGGGAAGTTTTCCCGGAGGCTTAAGATGACCGGGCTTTCGAACACCACGAGTATTAGCCGAAGGAACAAGGCCCAATGAAGAGACATATTCATTATCAAATTTAGGAACTACACGGCTAGATATAAGCTAGTAGTTTCAGTCGGCGCAGGCTTTATATTCTGTCACTCTAGGTTGCAGCTTCGTGAGGCATTTTAGTCCTAAAGCAAATAACCGAATTCGTTGATACTTTATTTCTGATACGAAACACATTAACCTTGACCGTTTTCGATGATATAAAACTCGGTAGCATAACAATATCGGGCTGCTCCAAAGATAAAAATATACATGCGAAAGGGGGGTTGGTAGACAATGATGGGAGTTTTATCGCCCAAAGCAGACTACAAACACATTGGCCATCACCTCACAGAACGACTAAAGGCGCAAAAAGTATGATCTCGCCCAGGCTCGAACTGGGGACCTTCTGTGTCCACAACTTGTGATGTTGTTAGACAGATGCCCTATAGAGTGGATATTAGTTACTTTTTTCTTTTCTTTTCGTGGTGAGATCCACTTAGTTAAGCGGAAGGGTTTAACTTACATGACCAACTAGACCACGAGACCTGCCAACAGAGCCTGCTAATATACCTCATATTACTGCTAGGAAACTAGCACTGGTAGTCTCTAGTTGGGAGACGAAGACTTCATGAGTTGGCGATACGCCGGTTTAGGTAGTCCAGAGGCTTCGTTATTATAGTATAATGTAATATCATCACTTCACTAGCCAAGCGGCGATTTACCGCACAATACGTACGGTTCTTCCGACCTCGCCTCGTTCCACCGCTTCCAGTCGCGGCAGAACATGTTCCCATACTCTCTCTGATAAGCTCTCGACATCGAGATCCGCGTCCACAATCTGAATATCTTCTTCCTCCTGCCTGAACTCGCCATCTTCACCTCCCTTATCTCCGCCCCTACTTGTCCCATTCCCGAGCCTCTCCACGTCGTTTCTCCTCGGCACCTTGCTGTTGCCACTGTTTCCCACGGCGCTGCCGAGATCACCCATACTAAGGCCCCAGAACAGATCCCTAACGCGCCGTTGCATCTCGCCCTTCTCATATACTTCGCCGCCCCAACCGCCGCGTTCGCGCGCGACTTCTTCCTCGAGATCTAGGAATAGCACCATGTCTGGCCTAGGCAAGCCGATCTCAGGCGCCTTGGCCCACGATAGCGATAAGTTTTTGATATTTTTAGCAGCACTGTACACGATACCACTGTGGTAGAAGCGGTCGCATATTATAGTATGACCAGCCTCTAGCTCTGCCTTGATTTTCTTGCTATGAAAAGTGTTAGACATCGGATGCAAAAAACAGAATAGGGGGCGAGTGAAAAAGAAACGTACACAGCTTCCCACCGATTAGCGCTAAACAGTAGATGAATGACATGATCTTCGATCTCCGCCTCGCCTTTGAGATACGAGTCGATCATCTTGCCGATCGGCGTTGTCCTATCTGCACCAGCCTCATTAGTTTTAGGTACATAGATAATACTTCGCATTGACGTTATAATGGGATGCCTATTCCACTTACCAGGGAACCGCATAAACCTCACCTCCCGCCCGCTTTCGATGCACCTCTGCTGCAGTAGCTTCGCCTGCGTCGTCTTCCCCGCGCGGTCCATCCCCTCGAACACGACGAAAGCCCCGCGCACCGGCTTCAGCGGCGGCGCTACCGCCTGCTCGACGCCATCCATGTCGTCGCCCGTCGAAGGCCTCGTCGCGTCCTTATCCTCGACACTATCGTTGTTCCCCGGAGCTTCTGCGGGCTCAGCCTCGGGTGCAGATGGGGCCGGGGCCGAAATCTGCGCCTGCGTGGGCGGGTTCTGAGGCGATATCTGAGGCGGCGCCAGCACGGGCGGAGCTCCTGTGGCCACGGTTATCGAGTCCCCGTCCTCGCGACTCGCGTCTGCCGACTTGGAGTTTTCCGCCGGTGGTGGAGTAGAGGTAGTCTGAGCGCCTGCTGTTGCGGGTCTTGAAAAGGGGGGTGATTGTGGTGGCGCCGCCGGGGGCGTCGCGGGTTGGGCGCCCTCCCTCGTAGGCGAGGACTGCAACGCCACGGCCGACGACGCTATGGTCGCGGCTGTCGCGAGGTCGTTTATTGAAGCCATTGGAAAATTTAACGGGTATCTTCCCCCTGATAAGTGAGACGCGCAACGCTATTAAAAACTAGTGTTAAGACACGGGGAACTTGATACTACCTAGGAGGTAGTTAACTAGGTAGTGAGTAAGTGGTTGGTGGATAAGATAGAAATTCGGGAACCAATTATATTCGCGTATGAGACTTTTGTGAAATTGTATGAACAGTGTGTTATATATGAATATTAATTGGATATCAGATATAGTCGGACTTTTATGGGCATGAGGTCGTTGTTAAAACTTGTGTGAAAAAGGCGCTTAAGCATGAGATGATGTCGAATGACATGACATGAAGAGGATTGTGGCCAAAATGCAGCGCCAAAATGCATTGTACAACACAATACATGTAGCGGATTACCGCGAAGCCTAGGCTCAGCGCGTCTGAAGTGGAGCCACATTACGGAATATAGCGAGGTACATTTCATTGTCATTCTTGGCTTTAGAGGCGCCTTAGGAACCTACCGAACTTGCATCATACATAAATAATGTATGTACAATGCCTAGCCTAGCATTAAGTACTACCTGCCTTGCCTGCTTGCATGTTATGGCACTTGGAAACACTAGTACAGGATGTCGTACATAATGCAGTTATACATGCTGCTTAAGCGCGTGGCTGACATGACATGAATAATGCAGCCAAATAAGCAACAATTATTGGCAAAGCTACCTCTGGGTACAATACCTCTGGGTACAATACCTCTACATAATGCAAGGAGGGTATTAGAATGTAGGCGATTTTCGGCCAATAACTCTGCCGCGGTTAAATTTCTACACCAGGTTAGGCACAATCCTGATTGTCAATTGTACTAGTAGGTGACCCGACGCGGACAAGACATTCCAATTGTTTATCCCTTTTCACCCTTATAGTAACCCCCCTTAAACTACTTACTATTGTAGATAGTCACCCATTGTATGAACGAAGTGGCGTCTATTATGCCGCAGACCTTAAGACAGCTCTACAAATTCTTACAGGGATAGAGGTATTCTTCATTATTCACAAACTATTTGTAGACACTAGACAACATTGCAGGCGAATAGAGCATTGTATTGATAGGGCGCCCCAGTGCAAAAGTAGGCCCAGAAGAGAATAAGCCTCTACCTTAGATATGTACAAGAACTCGTACAGAATCAACAGTTGAAAAAAGCAGAATACCATCCGGTCCCATTCCGCACATCGCCATAAGAACCCAGCCGTAGAACCCAGCCGTAGCCCCGTCCATTAACTTAAAAGAAAAGAAAAAAACGCCCCGTGACGCCGTTGCTTATCCCCCCCGTAGGCTACAGAATCAGAGTTTAATAGGTATTAAGGGATTGGCAGGAATAAAAAAAAAAATAATAGAATACCCATCACTCCGAAAAGAGCTCCAAAAAAAAAACCAACGTACATATCCGTAATCCGTAGCGTTGCTCATCCATTCATCATTAACACTCTGCCGCCTCTGCCGTCGCCGTCTCCGTTTCGTCCTTCGCACTTCCGCTCTCCCATACCTCGAAGCTTTCGCCCGTGCCCTCCAACGGCTCGAGCACAGCGGCGCCAGGGGCGGACTCGTCCGTCTTCCCCATGAGCTGGTCTACGGACAGCGCGCCATCTTCGACTTCGACGGTAAGTTGAGGCGCACGTGATTCGCCTGAGCTAGATGAGGGAGTGAAATCAGGCTTGCTCTCCGATTGCTGTTGTTTCTGTTGCTGCTGGGCCTCGCCGGCCTCCTCGTCGTCGCCGGGGATGATGACGATGGTATTCTCGTCGCACCCTTCCGAGTAGTACTCGCGAACGTTCATCTCGCCGAGGGGACTCCGCTCCTTCTCGAACACCATCTCGTCGTCCGCAGCCGGCCTCGAGGCCCGCGGCCGCGAGGTCTGCGAGACGTCGTCGACGGGTGGCACGTTCTCCTTGCCCTCCGCGCGCTCCCGCTGGCGCCGGGTCTCGCTCTCCTCGTCCGAGCTGATGTCCAGGACGCAGGTGCTGTGCTGCAGCAGGTTGGTCATTTCCTGCTCCGGGGTGTCTTCGTGGATGTCGAAGAACCACGACTGCTTCATCTCCCCCTCGTGCAGGCTGCCGAGGTCGAGGGAGCTAGATGATGATGATGATGATAAAGACTTCGCTGATGAAGAGCCGCTGCGGCCGGTGTAGCTGGGGATCGTGCCCTTGAGAGCCGCATCGAGAGAGAACGGGGCGGGAGATGCGCTTGACGAACCGAAGTTGGGTGGGTTCACTCGGGAGAATGCCTTGGTGCGCTGACGGGAAGAAAGAATGCCGGATCTCTTGCCACGGGTTGGGGATCGACCGGCGGGAGCCGAAAGGGGTGTGGATCTGGCCGAGCTGATGTTGGATTTTGAAGCAGGCGATCTAGGATTGAGTATGGACCGTGCGCGCGGAGCGGCTGCTGCCTTGGGCGGGCTGAGAATAGCGACATCGTTTGCGCTAGCCGACTTTGCGAGGATGAATGACGGCTTTACGAAGGAATCCTTGGGGGCAAAGACGTTATCCGAGCCCTTTGATCTCTTAGAGTAGAGCACCGGGTCTACGTTCTCGGAATCGTCCGTATCCAAGCTGTCTGATGCTTTTCGCTTCGGGGACGACGCGTTCGAGAGAGCTATAAACACGGTTTAGCATGCGATCCTTTCTCATTCAACGCGGATCGCAAGGAATCACGATTCATATTTATAACATATTGGTGTACAAGATGGTGTTGATTTGCATTGGACAGGCAGATAAGACACAACACGACACAGTTGGAAAGTTTTCAAATTCTGGGGGCATCTCAGATCTCTCTCTCCACACCGGGACTTACCATTCTGTCTGTTCTTGAGACTTGTTAACGTCTGCAAGCGCGCTCCGTCGAGAGGCGCAAAGGGTTGACGAGTTATGGTAGCCATTGCTGTGAGGTTGTGAAGGTTGTGACGTGGACTTTGAAGGGTGAAGGGGTCCGGATGCCCAGATACCCAATCGAACCACAAAAAAAAAGTCGATTCCTAAAATCGACTCAATCCAAGGCAACAAGGATTGGCACTACGGAAATTGATCGCAATTACCAATGAGTTGCAATAACAACTGAAGGCAAGGTTCACGATGATAATTGATGCCCAAGACAAGGGAAATAGTCGACTGCCACGGTTGTTTGTTTATTATTTTGTTATTCTTGTCGTGAGTAATTGATATCGTCAAAGCTCGATGCAGCAACAGTAATCCCAAACGATTGTCGCACCAGTATGGCAGTATGGGGAGGGGGAGGTAGAAGGAAAAGTGGGCGAGGGACTGCGTAGGTGGGAATTGACAAGTCTTATTGCATCTGAGGCGCCGTCCGGGGGGAATAAAAAAAGAAGTAGCTTGGGGTGTGTGTAGGTCGCGACGGGGGAGGCCTGCAATGGAGAACGATGGACGCGGAGATCGATGTCTTGGATATCAATGCAGCTTTAAAATTATCAGACCAAACTGGGAGTCAAGAAGCGCCGTCCTGCTAGTCAAAAGGAGGAAAGTGAATAACGGGAGTAAAGCGCGCTGAGTGGACGATCAGGATGGATGGCTGCAGGTGTGCGTAGGAAGATATGCAAGGAAATTAAGAGATGCTGGATGATAGTGAAAAGAGGGAAGAAATTGATTGATGCTTCGCACTCGTTAGAGGTATCAAAAGTTTCAGGCGGACTTGGTAGGCATAGACTGGGAGTAGACGGGTGGTAAACCGGTAAGTAGATTGGTTACCGCAGGGTTAAGTTGTCAAGTTAGCTCTACCCTACTTAGGTAGTTTTAAGGCTTTTTTTTTTCTTTTCTTTTCCCTTTTCCCTTTCCCCCTTCTTCGTGTTTGGACGCGTGGTGTTGGTGTATATGGGGAACAAATGGGGAATAAATTATCCAATCAGAACGATCAGATGAAAGGGGGCATCTCTAGGTACCATATTACATGCAGGTTTCGAGGTGGACCGGTGCAAGGGCTGAGCTTGATTTCACTGGACCGGGCCCAAAGTAATGCAGGGAATTCGAGCTCACGTCTCTCATGTCTCTCATGCGAATCCCTATTTCCAACCTTTGATTTGTTGGATTCGTGATAGACCGTCTCACCAGACACCACCTTTCGCTACCTACCGATGCCTACCGCTACCCGAAAAGTTGATTTGAATCTGCAACTGTGCGACAAAAAAAGAGCCAATCGTCGCGTTCAGATTCTAGCCAAGAATGTCTTTTTAACTAAAAAGGGGGGGTTAACCGAATGGGTCACAAGAAGACACCCATAAGAGAGATAATGGATCTAGAGGTAGATAAACCAAAAGCCAAACCCGAAGAGATCGCGCCTTGTTGTGGGACTCGAAATGTTTCTACGCGCAAACCGGATGCAGGGGTCCGCGCTTTTCGCGTCCATAAAGGAACTGGCCTTCCTCCTCCCCCTCCGCTCCATCCCTCATCGTCATCGCGCCGGTGCGGGAATGTCAGGAACCATTTGCCAGTAAGTAACTAACTTTAAGACAAGGCGTTAAGGTGTTTGCCCTTGACGCGCCCTTTAATTCTTTTTTATTCTTTTTTTTTTTTTTTTTTTTTTTTTTGGTAGGGAGAGCCGCAGGTCAGCAAAGTGTGTCTCAAATTATTACCCCCACGACGGTTAGGTGGGCACTGGTCATTCGGTTGAGTCGCCGACTTTCTTGCATAAATTATACACACTGCTATTGAACGCCGAGTAAGTCAAGTAGATGGATGAACAAGCATTATCCAACCCCGTCATCCATTGTAAATGGCGATCAACTATAGGGCTAGTAGCAAGTTCTAGACTGAAGTCGAGTTAGACTTTGACAGGAGCACAATGATCTAGCTGGAGGCAATCCTCTCGAGGAAATGCCGCTGTCTGACATGCTTGCTTCCCTCGATGCCGCCACCGTGAACAGAGTAGATGGCCAATGAAGCATATACGCATGGCATCAATTGTAGTGCATCGAGAACCAAAAGACGAGCGGTCGCATATAACATGGCCGCCCTTCAACCTATCAGAAGACGAGGCTCTGTAGTGGGTGATATCAGCCCTGGAGAATGCCTTGTGGGTATTTTTTGGGCTAAGTCCTCTTGCTCTCCCTTCAGCCAGTCATTCAAGGGTATTTGACCGAACTTGGTCTTCCCCTCAGGCCCAGAGACGTCCGTAAGGTCACAAGGACGCGCTTGTGGACGGTTGACAGTGGCAGCGACTGTCTCCGCGATTGGTTGATCTACAGTAAAGGGGAGCCCTTAAGCCACTTTTTCCATTCGCCGCAGGAAGCTTATTAACTAGCTGCCTCCCTGCTCTCACGCAGAGGGACCATCAGACGGGGCAAACTATCCTTAGTTGACGAGAGAGAACCCGATTCCTCATGATCATAGCCTTGGTCGGGCTTCTAGGATAATTCACGTCCAACCCATACGGCCACTCGGCAGCGATCGTTCTAACTACCTCTCATGAGACGCGGACATTCCGGAGCTTAGTCTACATCAAACGCGCAGGTCTACAAGTTGGCCTAGAGTCGCGTCCCATTGCGGCCATGGAACGACAACTAAGAGATTTTCCCTTGTCCTCGTGGGTGGTGTGATCTAGAAAGGAACCAGAGATAGAGGGTTGAATCGTCCAAATTCCGGGCGAATAAGGAACAACAGTAAACTGGATAAAGCCTCTCTAACGTAGTACAATGTATAGATTGTCTATTTATATATCGTAAGAAGTGTAGTTACATATTAACGTGATCGTATTAAGTCCCAATAGGGCACTAACCCACAGCCCGGAGGTGTAATAGCCCTGAAATCTTATGGTGCCATTCTTTCGGTATCCCACAAGTGACAAGATCATTAAAACTTTCGGTTTTTGAACAGGTTACTCTCGATTTACTAGGATTAATCTAGCTCGATAAATTTTTTCTATATTGTAAACTTGGTTTAAGCTAGGGTAGAATAGTAAGTGTATAAAGCTGGTATCAAACACCCTTTAGTATTCCAGATGCTTGCCCATTATAACCTTACCGACCTTGCCTGACACCAAGTTTGCTAATGTAGTACATGCTAGTCTAGATGTATAATCGTATCTCATAGACCCACCCTTACCGAATTCTATAAGCGACTATAGAAAGAAAATCTTTCAGATTACGACTGTTTGTAGACCGCCACTGTGTGACATTTGTGCCTAACCATTACTGAGCCTGTATCACATACAGGAATGATTGCCCTGATCTAGGAGATAAATGACTAGCAAAAACTGTGTAGTACTTTATAGTAATCACGACGAGAAATATGGAATATGAAAACTATAAACCAATCCCTTTCTACCACATGTCATACTGGACGGGAAAACCGCCGTATGAATTACAGAAACTATTGGCTGTTGGCAAAGAGAGGTGAGCAACTTGTCTTTCTTACATCCTTTGAATTATCTATCTTATATCTTATTAGCACAATCGTATATCAACTGTACGCCAATCATAGCACTATTTCTTATGATCAGACATAAAGAGTGGTTGATTTACCAATGGTCCCATGCATTCATCCCAATCTGACATCAGGACCAAGAACAAGACATAATATATGGCGTCCTATGACCGATAATTCATATTTGGTAGCCCAAACTATGCCGCGGCACCCGAGCAAGAGAACTGGTTCCATCCTGTTATCAGCTTTTCTGGAATCTACTTGGTAATTTAGATCTCAGATTTATAAATGAATCAGAGGCTAGATGTACTTAAGTCATATAAGGTATTGATAATTCAGTAATCGCAGATGTCCTGAATCGAGCTGAACTTTAGCTGTTTATTTCAGCTCTCAATCTTTTTACGGAAACTGCCTAGCACATCATGCTCGTGAAGATATTCTAATCATTACTCCCGGTCCTCGTAATGCCCAAAGTCTCTAGGTGAAAGTCACTGAGTTTGCTTCCATCATCAAGTACAAAGGAAATGATACTATTGCTAACGCATACCAAACCCAGGAATTAGTGCCACGTAAATGGAGCCTTCGTAATGACTCCGTTCTGATTAGCCATTATGATTATAAGACAGAAACAGCTGTTAGAAGACAATCGTGACTTTTAATTTCAGTTTTTGCTTCCACATATATTAGTATTACCTACTTGAGAAACTCTTGCCTGGCCCCTTTTTAGTTAGCCAATTGGCGTCAAAGCCGAAGTATATCGCCACTTGCGGTGGCTTTGGCAACCTACGAAGATGATACACCTACAGCTTCTCGTGTACTTAGAAAGCCTCACACTATTGTCATCGTAGTTATATTCTTGCAATATGATGAAATGACATTTATCATAAATAAACATCGCTGTGATCGAACACTTCGAGGTTACACGGAATATACAGAGCCAGAAAGCCGGCCTGGGCAATCCCGACTCTGAGGTTAATGCATACAGGGCCAGATTTAGATCTAGAGATTAGGAAATATGGTAATTAAGACGTTCTAATTACCCAAAGAAGCTGTTTACAGCAAGAGGTCAATATATACATACATACATACATACATACATACATACATACATACATACATACATACATACACTAGGTACTTGCCTTATGCAGGTCTTTAATTACTGCACGCGGGCTTAATATATTTGACAACGAATAGTAGAATATACTGCAACAGTCTTTGTGACTTGTAACTATTCTAGTGTTGGGAACGGAATATCCGAATCGACTAGAATCATATCGTATGTAGCGGAAGAGTTATTCTCTTTTGGAATTCCCTCTTATTGGCTGCCCTGTATCCTAGAGATCCTGAGAAATTTGGATGGTTGAACTATGCTTAAAGAACAACACATTATTTGGTGCTTTGCTTATTAGGCATCCAATGACTTTCGAATTGTATAATATGAAGAGAGATGTCCATTGCATCGCCAATCCATTTATTTTTGAGATATAAAATATAACATTTGCCCGCGAGACAGGCTTCGGTCCCCAGAATATGTGTTTAACGCAGGTTCGGTTAGGCATACCTTTTAGAACTTGTTGAATTATTAAGTGTAGCAGAACTTGCACTACTCTCGTTATTCTTATTATACTTTCTGAAAAAAAAAAAAGAGAGATACGGTGTTTCGTTAAAATTCGCATGCATCAACGCAGAAAGGAGCGGATCTAGGTACTTTATATTCAATTATAGTCGGAATCATATAATTCCGTGCATTGGTATCTCTGGTGGTATCTTACAATATACATTAGCAGGGTCGTAGGTAATGTTCCCGATTTTATGTCCGTGGTTGTCCCTCAGTGAATGTTCCTGGCATCTTCATCTCGATAGCCGAGTCTACCTCCGAGCCCCTCGATGGTGGTAGAGGGCGAGAGAAATTGGAGGGTTTTCGTTGCAAGGCAGGCACTTTGGAATATCCATGCCTTCCCTGTGCGCTTTTCGATACCAGTGCCGGCTCTGGCCGTTGAATCACGTCTTGGTCCTTATCTGTGGCAGCTCTCATCCCAGGCGTGTAGTTGGGGTTTTTAATGACTCTAATGGCTTGTCGGATGGCAACTTCCGGCTGTGAGGCGTACCTAACCGTTGATAGTCGGGAACGATTTGCACTACTTGCAATACTAGTGCTTGGCGTCACGCGATGCCCTTTGCTGAGCTCGTGAGAAGTCTTCGATGGCGACGACGAAGAAGATGTTCGGTCAGATGTAGAAGAGTAAGTGGAGCGGTTCGTGCTGGAGCTATCTATAGACGTCTGGCAAACCTTTGTTACTCTTGGTTGATCAGCGGCATCGTTCCATTCGGTCCGCCATGCGCCTGGATTGTATACTGGCTGAGGGGGGGACTTTGAAAGCCTTGGTGGGACTCTCAGAACGCGTGGAACTGTTATTGAAGACATGTTACTCGGAGCCGCACGAACGGTATAAGTTCTCCCAACAGGAGAGTTGGCCATAAGCTCGAACTTGATCCTATCGTTAGGTATATCTTCTATCCCTATAGTGAGTGACTTTGCCTTTTTTATCGTAGGTTCGATTGTCTTAGAACTTCCAAGTTGAAATATCTCCGCTGTAGGTACTGTGGCTATGGAAGCACTATTGCTCTCTTTTCTCTGCAACGAAGCTCTGCGAGAAACACTAAGATCTTCCGTTAAATCACCAGGGCATTGGCTAGGTTGACCGTTTAGGAATGATTTTCTAGAGACCCCTTTCGTGGCGAAAGGAGTGGGATTGCTTTCGATACTGGCCGATATAACAAAAGATGACGGTCTGCAATTCGCATTAGTTATATTACCCAAGAGGATATATCACGAGCCCTTACATTGCAATGACGCATATCACCAAGTTTAAATATGGTGCAGTTTTGGCAAGACCCTCCGAAGCGACTGGTTTTGCTACCATAACGGCCGTTGCAACTAAAGCAGCTATCCACACAGCAATAGCAAGTCTCGCAATAAGAAGTGCACTTGCATGAAGGTACTGCCCGTAAACTTGCGGTGGCCCAGATCCTTTTCTTCTATAATTCTTTCTCGCCCCTCTGACGTGAAGACATATGTATAGCAAGGCTATGGAGGATGCGAAGAGCACCAAGTCTCGCGATATGCAAGTGGATTTCATTTCCATAGGCTGCAGCATCAGTACTATCGCGAGAGAAACCCCTCCGGCAGAGGAGAAAAAGAGGGCTATTAGAGCGGCGAGAACAAATGAGGGTTGTTTTCTCCGTTTCTGCTCTTGGTTGTACTGCTCGAGAGATTGGTAGAGCAATTCTGTATGGCTGTCGCTCACTGAGGAACTTTGCTCTTCATCGCCTTTCTTGCGCGCCATGGGAAATAGTGGTTCAGATCAGCAGAGGACCGGCCGACTGTTGGAGTCTGAATTTGAAGGAATGTAACGAGCGACAGAAGGAGAGGAAATATCTCCATCCGCATTAGACTACCATAACTCCTACCGGGAGAAAAGAAGGTATAAACAAGAAAATAAGAAACAATGTAAAGATATAGAAGCAGAAATATACTATAACATATTCACATGAAGGGAAACCCAGAGGCGGGGCAAGACTGCGAATGGCTAATCCAGGCCATGTCGTGGAATGAAGAAAATCGCAAGTACGTTTTCAGTGGCGGCGTTGACGGTGAAGAATGAATTTACTTTTGCCCTCGTCCATTTTTCAAATCTTAATAGAAACAATTATACCATTGACTATACCAGGTATATTTACCCAGATAAGAAATAAACTAACCCCTAGCTGTCCCGGATTTTCATTAGCAACTTACGTTTAACCATGTTTGAGGTTGTCAAGTTATGAATTAGGCTGTATTGAGTATGGAGAGAAGTCAACGTCGTAACTCTATGCCGGGGCTGTTACGGAAGTGTAAGTGCGGTGGGCTGATGGCACATTCCAGGTACTGGTTATTGGGTCCGCTTTTTACCATGTGTGTGCAAGTTTGCTGTATAGAGGTAGGTACCTAACCTAAGGTTGTACAATAACCTGCCCCCCCCCCCCCCCAAAAAAAAAAAAAAAACTGCGTCGCGTTAGGAAAATCGGATGCCTTAGGTACATATTAAAAGCGCTAAAGCCCCTGTAAAACAAGGGGGTTACCTTAAACCAGAAGAATGGTTGCATTGAGCCTCAAGAAACGGTGGCTTATGCAACATTTCAAGTCTCAAAGTCTCAAATTCCAACATCAACTCGGACCACTGACAGGTACCAAGTGGCTACGATGCACGAGAAGAAAAGATCAACCAGGTCAATTATTGTTCGTTTGCTATCATTCATCAATTAAACAAACTCCTCGGGGAATGCTGAAGCTCATACATATATGCTCTACAGGAATATAATGTCATAATCCCCAAGACCATTAAACGCCTTAGAGCAATGCTTCACTTGATACCCAGGATAATTAAACTCCGTTTTGTTTACTCCAACCATTGAGGTTTCGAAACAACTCAATAAGGCACACCTCGCTATTGGATCATAAGTTATCGCTCTCATTGACTCCGTATGATATCCAAGCATATATAATCTTGTCCACTAACAAGCTAATGCAGCATGTATGATAGATCGGGTAGGTTTTGTACAATACTTTTAACAATGTCATCTTCCTCTTGTTTGCGCGTCATGTTTTCAATCGGACCCAGTACAGCTTTCAAAGGGGCCTTGGCTGTTTTAACCTTGCTCATATCTGTATTGTTGGCGCGGGGACCTGAATTAAGTTTTGATTTTGAATTTGGGGAATGCATCAAAGCTGGCGTTGATCCCGATGCTGGCGATTCAAAGATAGACAAGTCGGTAAAAGGCCAAGTATCCTGTCTTGAGGACTTCGGTGTCTGCGGAGAAACACCTTCGAATACGGAGAAATCGACCGCAGGCCACGAGTTAACTTTTGGTGTTTCCACGGTCAAGGATGGTGACTGGGTAGAACCTTGCGCCGGAGGCGGAATAGCTTCGGGTATCAAAGTAGAAAGTCCAGGTGCCGTGCTGCCGCGCTGGGCTGTTTCTATATTCTTCTCATTGATTATAGACATATTTTTGGCATTACTGGCATTGTTAGTTGAAACTAAGGGGGTGCTATTCGTCTTGCTTATCGACTCCGTCGCAAGAGCAGAGCCCTGTTGAGATTCTCCTCGGGGCGACGACACCATTTCTCCCCAGTCGTCGTCATCTTCTTCACTTTCCTTATTAGGTTCGCCTTGGTTTATCAGTGCTGGTGCTCGCATCGCGGTATGGCTTGTAGTCTCAATCGTTACGGTCTTTACTCCTGGCTGGCGTATATTGATTGTGCGGTCAACTCCGTCATTGCTGCTAGAAATTGATTGCGTTGTAGGGGATGATTTAACATCTGAGCTCCAGTTGAAACTAGGAACAGAAGACGGCCTGGGCGTGTCGGGAACTGCATCTGGCGGCTTGATTGGACTTTTTATTGGAGATGTTGGATGCGCTGGCTTTTCTAAGTTGTGTTTTGATGGGAGTGACGTATTTCGCAAGTGCGTGGCGGAGGTTTTGCGAGCAAACACCTCACCCAGGTCAACAGGAGCTGCGGAAGAATCCCAATTAAAGACACTTGTTCGTACACCGGCACCCAGAGTGACCCGTCCAGAAATTGAATCCTCCTCCATCCATCGCCGAACAATTTTGATAACATCATTGTGTAGACGCGATGTTGACCATTCTACTCTATGGTAATTATCATCATCTCCCAAGTCATGCTTACGCATCGGCCCATACCGAGAGAGACGGTACCAAGTTTTACGCTCCGAGATTGTTGTGAAACTATCCTTGATGATTTGATCTGGCACACCACTGCCATCTCTTGCATTGTCGTCCTCTTTTAAATCCTGGGCGATACCGGGGAAGACCTTATCGACCAATTGGAAGTCGACATCAAACCGTATGGGACCGTATTTGTCAATAATCTGCTGAACCGGCGCTGAGGTAATTGCTGCCGATGCGACCTTGCGCTCTGATGGTTTCTGAACATGGCCCTCGATAGAAATATCTCCAGACCGAGGCGCAGGTGAAGATGATCTTCTGAGAGGACTGGATGGCTTATTTAAATCGGAAGCTGGCCTAGCATCTTCGCTCTGCACATCTTCAAAATCGCCAAAATCAGCATCTCCACCTGTGCTTCTAGCCTGACTTGGCGACCTCCCTCGATTCTCTGTTTTTGGTAATTCAAGTCGCGTTGACCTGGATGGATCTTCCCCAGCAGGTTTTGCCAAGCCGTCATACATTCCCACAAGCTCCTGAACTTTTCCAGAAGCTTTCCTAGAAGTCTTCTGGAGGCGCGACTTAGTATCGTCGTCGATTGATGTAATCGGTGAGTCTTGGCGATCCGCTCCGCGAGAGCTATCAAGTGATAGCGCTGACGGTGGTCTGGATAGGGTATCTTGAGCGTCGACTTTCGGCGCAGAACTAAAACCCGAATCCTGTCGTTTTTGTGTCCTTGGCGATGACGATGGCGACGGGAACTCCCATACTTGAGATTCGGCGGCTAGAATCTGGTCGCTCTCCTCTATCCTAATATCGTCTTCGTCCTCTCTTGTTGCTTGGCCATCCGTACCATCTTGCGTTTGTACTATAGATACAGGGGCTTCAACCAATTCTTGCTGTGTGTCAACATTGTTGATCCCTAACGCATTCACAGGCGTGGAAGAGTCACCCTTCCTATCTTGAAACGATACTTCGGCTGCCCACGGATCTGGCGAGTGGTGACGGTATACGGAAGAAGTTCGAGAGCGTGGAAGCGGTCTCAGCCCGGGCGATGTTGCGGCGCTGCTCGGTAACGCAACCGAACTCCTTTTCCCAAAATCATCAGGCCTTGGACTTGGCTGAGAAATCAGCGGAGACGGTTCTGCCCACACTCCCCAGTCTACCACATTTGCCGCAACGTCAGCTTGTTCTGTACCAGTCCATTCTCCGTGTGCATCTTCGGTCGCCCATGGGGATTGGGTTTGGAAGTTGGATGTACTGCCGAAGAAAGCTCTCGGGGGCGGACTAAGCAGGCTTTTCGGAGGTGATGGTATCGGAGGGTCATTCTTCGATGTGGTTTCTGGCAGTGCCCAAGGCGAGCCCCAGGGATCGTCCATAATCGCTCAGGGCGATGGTCATTGTTGGTTGCCAATGGGGCGATTCTCGCGAACGAAGCCGACGCTACACTTTACGGCTCACATGTAAACGTAATAATAAAACCGGAGAGCATAAACGGTGCAATAAAACATGTTTTCGTATACTTCACGTAGAAAATTGGTTGCGGGTCAACTTGCCAAGAATATACATGTTGCACCTGCTTGAGCGCGAATCTCAGCACCTTGTTAATTGCCAATTGCGATAATGTGAAGGTAGTGGATTCAGGGGGGCCGGGTTTGCGCATTGGCAATGAACGGGGGATCCAGGGGGATCCATCATTCTCAGGCTTCGGGACGGCTGGAACCAGTATATCACATTAGCCACACTAATGTAGCCACACTAACCCACGCGTTTACTCGTGTTCAATCAGCTATCTCCCTTCCAGCTGGGACCGAAATGCTCACGTGCTCAATTCATGTGGCTTAGTTATCAGATCTATTTTAAGTCGCGCATGTACCTTGTACCGGAGCATTAGATTATGTACGTACTATGTACATTAGGTGCCTAGGTACCATTTCGTCATTTTCAAGTCTAGTGGGGGGTTGATCGCGGGGCAACGTAAATGTCGTTTTGGCTGTCTAGATCCTTTATGAAATTGCTACTTGACGCTTGTACCTTTTGCTGATAAATGCGATGCCGGCTGAGGCCGAATCTTCTTACCTTTACGTACGCATTGCATGAAGAAATGAAATACAAAATGATGCTACCTTAACTGATTTGAATTCATTCATAGTTAGGTCCAGAACTTACCTTTAATTTGCAGATATTCTATCACTTTTATTTAGGTCTACGAATTATCGGATCTAGCAATGTCCCTGGCCAAGGTTAAGCATATTCTCTTGGTATGTGCATCCCGTACCAAGAAAAGCAAAAGAAAAGAAAAGACAAGAAAAACTCTCGCGTAAATGATATAGACCTCTAATGTCAGTCTGTAGGTCCTCTCAGGAAAGGGAGGTGTGGGGAAATCCTCGGTGACCACCCAGCTCGCATTATCTCTTTCGCTCTCTGGATATTCCGTTGGAGTCCTTGATGTCGACCTTACTGGGCCGTCGATACCGCGCATGTTCAATATTGAAGATGCGAAAGTTACCCAAGCGCCAGGAGGGTGGCTTCCAGTGACCGTCCATCCTGCGAACCCCGAGGCCGGTATAGGCGAATTAAGATGCATGAGTCTTGGCTTCTTATTACGCGGGCGAGGCGATGCAGTTGTATGGCGAGGCCCTAAGAAAACTGCTATGGTCCGACAATTCCTTTCGGATGTATTATGGGGAGAACTTGATTTCCTGCTTATAGACACACCTCCAGGAACGTCTGATGAGCATATATCACTTGCCGAAACACTGTTAAAAGATGCATCACCCGGTCAGGTCGCCGGTGCCGTAGTAGTAACTACACCCCAAGCAGTCGCTACGGCGGATGTTAGAAAAGAGTTAAACTTTTGCGTGAAGACAGGCATATCTGTCGTCGGTGTTATTGAGAATATGGTCGGATTCGTGTGTCCAAATTGTGCTGAATGCACCGACGTTTTTGGAAAAGGAGGAGGCCAAGTCATGGCAAACGACTTCAACGTGCGATTTTTAGGAGGTGTCCCTATAGACCCTCAGTTTGTTATGTTAATCGAAACGGGAAGACGACCACAATATCCTAAAGGGACCGTTATCGACGGGCAAGACTTCTCAGGGACACATAAAAATAGGGATACCGACACGCTGCCGGCTGCGGAGACAAGAGAGGCAGGCCTACTTGCAAAAAAATATCGAGAATGCTCCCTTGAGCCTATTTTCAGAAAGATCACTCAAGATATTGTCACAGCCATCGGATGATATCGGACATATTGTTATCAGCCTAAGTTCTCTTGTCTACCTAGGATTTCACATTGATATGACCAAAGGGGCGGTATTAAATTAAGATCTGGTGCATTCATATGCAGAAGCTAACGGTCATTTTGGTGGTTGGGCAGCTATCGTTATTACTAGGTTAGGTATTTTCTACAGATTCGACTATCGCGATCAATTGTCCGCCAGATGTTGGTAGAGAAGCAAGTTTCTGCGACGATGTTATAGAACGCCAGCCTATAACAACAATAAAAGTCGATATGTCGTAGGTCGGTCCGTCAGGGATGTGGTGGGTGTAATGGTTGATGCCATCCATCAACGTTGTAGTGATAGGGCTATCAAGAGAAGAAGATGGAAAAGAAAATAAAATTTCTTTTTTTCCAAGTGACCTGCAAATCCCATGGCTGTGGAAACTTTCCTCGGGCTGTGACCATTTAGCTCAGTCTTTTTTATGCAAAGTCGCAATGCAAAGTTAGGTATTGTACAACCCAGCCTCCTTTTGTTCGTGTCCTATGTCGTATGTCGTGTATGACAAAACGTCTTCGTGCATGTATGTAGGTACTAGTGCTGTCTACGTAAACTCGACGACGCACCCCAAAGGGGTGCTGCGCTTTAATTAGGAAAACGGGCAAGATTAGGGATTCGATCCGAAGTACTTCCGAATACATATAATTCTTACGTATTTGGAGGTATTTTCTAACATTTATAAAATTTCATAAGATGTCATTATTCGTTTTCCTTTTCAAGCATGTAACAAGGGTCGGAATAGCTTCTTACTGGTGCTTAAAGTTTGGTACGCTAGCTTAATTACTGCCCGATTCCTTAATTAAAGCGCAGCACCCCTTTGGGGTGCGCCGTCGAGTTTACGTAGACAGCACTAGTACCTAAATGTACCTAAGTTAGAAACCAGGAAATAAATTGTGGTGGTGACAATGCGCAATGCTACGTTCACACTCAAAAGGCACGAAATAAGGAGCAAGAAATCGATTTGACAATTGACAATTCGATATTTCCTTTCGCATCTTTAATATTTGCCAGATTTGATAGGTAGTACGAATTGTACATGCTGGCATGACCTTCAAGGTACATACATGTATCCAGTGGCCCTTTCCGCTTCTTATATCCCCTCCCGCCTTACATACATGGCCCTGTACTACATTCCGTCAGATGGCCCCCAATTCTTAAATCTGCCCAGTAGGCAGCAGAAGTACTTTCATCGCATTGCAGCCGTTCTCCACTTTGGGCATAGTAGTGAGGTCACACCTACCCAATCGTTGCAAAATCAGGTACCTACCTTACAGCTGGTACCACATGTGCATGGCCGATGGCCGTTCTTGCCGCCCACACAACACTGAACTAACATTTTGCTTCTTAATAAAAGTTTGAAAATTTCTAGAATCGGAGCTAAGAGTTACCTTTTACATGCCCTAGCTGCAGTACCTTTGCAAGGTACCTTGAAAATCTCTTTCACCGATTGATTTCTTGCACTAAAACTTTCTTTTTGCCCCCCTCGAATTCAGATTTGGTGATCAGACAACTCAGCTTTTCTAAACATAAACAATTCCTTTTTTTTTTTTTTTGTTTTGTTACCCAGTTGCTTCTCAATTCCAATTGCTAAGAGCGTATATCAGCCCGCCACTAGGTTACCTCCATCGGAGAGGCGAAACCAAACATTTTGTCACAATCATCAAACTCACTTCCTGTCCCCAACTTGTTATAACAACCGGTATTCAGATCACTGCCGGCGTCACACAGCGCACGATATAATCAACTGGAGATATTCCGTTGCAGGACTTGGCGATAATAGTCAATGTCAAAGAAACTTGAGACTATCGATATCTCTACGACGTAGTACCTTTTGACGTGTAGTCTGTCTCGGGGAAACACTACCTTCTTAATACAAGGCCTGGTTTTCCATGAGCCCAGCAGATTTACTTCGCTTCCTCTCTAAGCCCGCAAAGTATTACTCACTCGTACTTTCAAGAATCCAGAATAAATCCATAAGAGCATTAGCTAATCGTCTATCGCACTCACAGGCCCAGATAACACCAGCTGCGAAAGCATTCGATTTGGACTCGCAACTCTTTTCGTTGCTCGTTCTTCTATTCTTATCATATCTGCAGATACCCTCGTCTGCTAGGTCCGATACTCCCCCATAGGTATCGGTTTCTGCCAGAACGAGGCTTTAAACAAGGCGTCACCATTCCTTGGTCAAAGGTCTTCTTTCTCCCCCTCCGAGCTCGACCACCCTAACGTCCTCTTCGTGAGACGTTAAGAATAACACTTGCTATTGTAGCTGGCTCCGCCAGCATTCACGGTTTCTCATTAACCTGTGGGCCTACTCTCTCAAACGAACGCCGCAAGGTTCGTTTGGGCGGCAGTCAGTGCTCCGCGGTCGCTACAGTACCTCATCTGCGGCAAACATCTCGATATCAGAACGACAAGTCAGCTCCTCTTAATTATCTCGGCTGCTCGCCTCTAGGGTCCCTGTACGGAGATGGTCAACCTCGATATTCCCACCAACTATACATTTTCGCCATCTGATGGTACCCCCCATCTGACAATCAATCATGATGTTGCTGCGGATCTAGACTCTACCAATGCCTTTGAAGGTAAGATATATCTTAACTAACCTCGTAGATGAATGCTAATAGCACCTAGGCCCGGAAAAGTTGCTCGAGGTTTGGTTCGCCCCTAACCCCAAAGCTCTCCCGGCTGGTGTTAAGGAGAATGGGTTGAAGTCGGTTTCCAGTGAGACCTGGGTTGGAATGCTCGACATGGTCAATTGCAAGATTCTCTCGGTTCTTGAAGCTGAGCACATGGACGCCTATCTGCTTTCCGAGTCCAGCATGTTCGTGTTTCCGCACAAGCTTATCCTTAAAACGTGCGGTACTACTACGCTTCTTCTCGGTCTTCACAGGCTCCTTCGAATCGCTGCCGAACATGCCGGGTTCCCTTTCCATAATGCTACCTCCCTAAACGATATCCATGCTGCCGCTACACCATATCGGGTATTCTACTCTCGAAAGAACTTCCTATTTCCCCACAAGCAGCAGGGTCCCCATCGTAGCTGGAAGCAGGAAGTCAAGTATCTTGATGACATGTTCGAGGGAGGAAGCGCTTATATGGTTGGGAAGATGAATGGTGATCATTGGTACCTGTATATCACTTCACCGTCAATGAGTTTGACGCCACCCCGTACGCCAGATGGCGAAAAGGTATCTATGTGCCCTACCAGAAAGTCAAAGATTCCTACCGGCCTCACTTCCGCCTTCAATGGAGGTTTAGAGGTCAAAGATGAAACACTCGAGATTTTGATGACGGACCTTGATCCAGAGAACGCGAAGAAATTCTATCTAGAGCACGCGAGTGCGGTCGCGAGCACTAGGCTCTCTGAGCAGGTCCAGGAAGCACGACAGATTGCTATTGACAGTCTTGGAGACCTGTCAAACAGTACAGCTACGCTTAAGACCACAAGCACGATTGAGAGCGCATTTGATGACACAGTTGACGTGTTCAGCAACGGAAGCGACTCTGACTTGCATGATGCTCATACCCCACTCTCTGAGCAAGCGGATGCTGAGTGCCTAAACACAGAAGGTCATGCACTTGGAACGGTGGTCTCAGATGCTTGTGGCCTTTCCGATGTGTATCCCACTTCTAAATATCCCGACGCCCGTATCGATGCCTACCTTTTTACTCCGTGCGGTTTCTCGGCCAATGGCATTATCCCGGCTCCTCACAACCAGGAACATGATGAGAATGCTAAGTCCACTCATTATTTCACTGTGCATGTGACCCCTGAGCCGATCTGCTCGTTTGCTTCGTTTGAAACCAATGTTCCGGGCGGACAGAATGGGCGTGAAACCTCGGACATTATCGACCACGTAGTTCGGATCTTCAAGCCTGGGCGATTCAGCGTCACACTTTTCGAGGCTAAGACGATCCATGCGTACAACAGCGATGAAGTTCCAGCCGGTCGCAACAAGCGTATGGAGAAGATCCCAGGGTACCGACGTATGGACCGCATTGTCCATGATTTTGACGACTACGAACTTGTGTTCCGATACTATGAGCGGGAGGATTGGGTTGGTGGAAGCGGACCCCGCGTTGGAGAAGACCTTTGAGGGCCAATTGGACTATCGGAAAATTCCGCGTCTGATTTTCTTCATTTTTGGTTCGCTTGACTTTATATTATGCTCTCGAGATTTGGTGATAGTTAGCGGGCATGCTTGCAGAGGAAATTGAGTACTTGTAATGACTTCTGTTAGGAGGTATTCAGGAGACTAATGTTTTTTTCCTTGCTTTCTCTTTGGTATTTCTTTAAGCTGTTCCAGAATGACAACAAGCCAAGACACAACACAGCCATTCTTTAGTAGTCAATCGAATCTCATATCTCCCAAATTATAAGAACCATGCTGTTATGTGACAGGCAATTAGTTAGGAAACTCGAAGATAAATTACTTCCGCAATTTGGTAGTGACGTGTTTTATTAAATTTACTAGATATTTCGGTGTTAAATGCTTAAAAATATGAATATATAGCCGTCGCAACATGAATTTTAACAGAATTTACAACGTTATAGTCACCATCCCTTCAGTATCAAAGCACCTAAATCTCGTCTGCTGGCGTTTTCTATGAAATCTAGGGAAACTTCCCACTATTCACATAGGTAGTACTTAGTAGTTGGCTATTTAGAAGGTACCTAATCTGCACTTCAGCCAAGTCTGCAGGAAAGTTCTATTCTGGCCGAACTCGTTAAGTTAAAGGTCGAATAGTTCAAAGAAGCTACCTTAAAGCAGGTGATTTAGCTCCTGCGATAAGAGATACCTAACTGGGCAATTTTATAGGTACGAGAGTTTAGTTTGCTAGTTCTGTTAATAGGTAGCAAAAACCGAGGACCCCCCGTGTGGTGGACCATAAGAGCCCGACTTTAGAAATATCCTGTACTAATGTATACTCTTCTGCTTGGCCAAAGAAATTCCTATTCAAGTAATCCTTGGGTTAGCTAATCCGACACAAAAGTCGGGCATATACGCATGTGCCTAACGTATAAAATATCTCGACTGACATGTATATTTCGATGTGATAGTAGAAGTATAGCAGGGTTCTAGGTAGTGTACAAGAAGTGAGTGTAGTAATAAACGGCTCAACTCGCCAAATTCGTCTCATTCGAACCAGGTAGCGGCTAGCGATATTGACCACACCCAAAGGGAAGGATGTGGATGTGGAAAAACTTGCGTCCAGTTGCGAGTGATCGCTCCTTTTTTAATGTTAGTAGTACATGGATAGATAAGTCACAGTCTATTTTGTATAACCTCCCAAAACCTCCCCTCGCCCCTCTACCCTCTATCCCCCCTCCCCCCCCCCTTTTTTTTTCCGCATGTGCCCTCGATAATGAAAGGAGTGAAGAGAAATTTTATGTAATGAACGTCTGAAGGGGAATGGTGAATGATGCCGATATGTATACAGTTTTTCGCATAGTTAGTGTTGTTGGTACAAGTGTAGTAGTAGTAGTCTCTCGAGAGCGGCTCATGATCTGCTCGGTCCTCCGACGGATACGCCCGAGTCGTCGTGCGCGAGATTCTCGACTAGGTAGTCGATTACCCGGTGGAGAACGGTCTTGCACAACGCCTTGAAGTTGCGTCGTTCGTCGGGGAGAGTGTATCTCTTGAAGCCTCTCGCCTGGAGGAACTCGGACACGATCTTCTCCCCGTTCAAGGCCCAGTAGTTTCGGAACGCATATACTGCACTCTCCATGGGGCTTGAAGGGTAGAGCTCGGTCGGGTAAGGCTCTCCGGGGAAGACGACTGCCCAGACGGACAGCAATTGCAGGTCTTCGTGCATCCGGGCGTCGGTGGGCTCGGCTAGTTGTTGGGCCTGCTGGATAGTTATGCCCTCGGGCTTGAGAAAGTCTTGGAGAGTGCAGCCCCTATATCGGACGTGGCTGTCGCAACTGGCTTCTGTGGAGAATATTCTGCCGCATATGGGACAGTAGGGCGGTAGTCTATGGTTGTTCCAGACGTGTTTCTTTACATCTTTAATTCCTCGGAATTCAAATCTAGTGAAACACGCCATGTGATCCGCTGGTGTGCGGAGGTAGTACGGGCAGGTGAATCGTCGTTCTAGGTCTCCCCGATTGGACCCTCGAGAGCGATCTGCCCTGCGTGGTCGATTATTCCGAGAGCGTGTCTCAGGTTGATGTTCTATCATTCGTTAGTTTCTATTTCTTCAATGGACGTCATCGACTTACTCTCGTGCTGAAATCTCTCCAGAGCAAGCGCTTCAAGCTCTTCCGCAGTTTGTGCCAACGGATCCTCAGGATGCAAGGGTGGGGGTTCCTGCATGGGAACTTCGAAGAAGCCTACTTCGTCTCCTTCAGGGCCATAACTGTCTGTGACATATCCTGGCACGGGAGCGTAGTATGAAATGTCCTTGGAGAAGTAATTCATTATCAATATAGTACTTCTTAACATATAGTATTCCTCTGCATGTCTAGACGATTTCCTCAAGCGTAACTCTTTAAGGCTTTGAAGGTAGGGATGGATATGAAGGTGTAAACTTGAGACTGCTCGAGCTTTTATAGATAACATTTCGCCATCAACTGAAGCACCTATATATATTCATACAAAATTTCAAGTTTTCAGTTGAGCAGCGTCACCGAGGATTCAGCCCTATATGTGGATAAGGCTGAGTGGTAAAGATGCTGCGAAAATTGGGGTAAGCAGGTATTTTTGGACCCAGGCTTCAGGTATTTGGTTGCAGCTCGGTGTCCAATGATATCTTTCGACATTAGGGCTTACATTCAGCTCAGGCCTGTTGCTAGCCATAGCATCTCTGAAGCAACTTATATTCTGGACTTGGTTGTCCGGTGATTAAGTAAAGTATTCCCTTGTCATTAAGAAGGAGTATTTGGACAAGAGCAATTCATAATTATATAATAATGCTATTTAATTGTCGCCATGGACAAGAATCGTTGTAGTGTACAAATACAATACCAGAACGACAGAAAATAAGGTAGGTAGGTAGGTAGGTAGGTGTCAGAGTCTGGGAATAGACCTAGAGCACCGTTACACTACATACTTGTAACTTACATATTTAAAGGAGGTACCTAATATAAACGCGGCAAGGAACTGTGCCTTCGGGTAACGCGCCGCAAGACTCATCTCCCATCTCTTACAGAGCCCCCAAACTTTACCCCACGATGCTTCACTTTTCAGAAGCGCCAACCCCGCATTTCAAGGGTTAAATAGCCTGATCATATATCACTATTCACACACCTAGGTACCTCGAGAGGCACCTAACCTAATCCACGGGTATCTACTTATTCGCCGCCCTGTATATATTCGTTGGGCCAGCCAGGCCAAGAAATGCATGGGCCAACGTCGTCCATTGACATAGGACCCGCTTGATTCCCAGGGACCATCATAGGATCTGACTGGAGGGTTTGCGGGTATGTTAGCATTGCGAAGTTCATATTGTCATTTATATGTATAGGTGTTTGGATTTCTTCGGATATGCCGTTGCTTGCATGACTTCTCGTGCGTTGCCTAGCAAAGAGGGACATGTCTTCAAATAGTACCCTTAGGAGTCCCCTGGTATCCGCTTCTATACACGCCCCCTGAGCGAATCGTGTCATCAGCTGCTGTACGGCTGGCCTGTTTGGAGACTGTTCCCCGTATTCTTCGATAATATGCGATGCAACACCAAACCCGGCTGACAGGTATGCAGAACCGGGTCCTGGACGTTGATATCCCGGGAATAAACACTCCCAGATCTTGTACCATTTTTCTTCGTCGTTGTAGGCATTCGTACCAGTGGCCATGCTCTTCATGGCCTCAAGACGATCTTTTGTCACCCCGGTATTATCGACAAACTGCACCTCGCAGCGCATTTCTCGGACATGCTCATCGCGCCTCTCGGTCGTTCTTTCACCTCCAAATACGAGCCCACACCGAGCACAGCGGATCCCTTGTACATGTCTCCTTGAGATGTGCTGTCGGACGTCGCCAATACGGTGGAGTTCGTAGGTAAGACATCCGTAATGAGTCCATGGGTCATACCGGTAAAAGGGACAGGCGAATCTTTGCTGTTTTTTCCGTCCTGGAGCAGACGCCGTGGATCGACGACGCTTTTGGTCCTGCCTGTCTGGGTGATCCCCATTATTGTTCCTCTTACCAGGTTGGCGCCCAGAATTTCCCTGGCCCTGGCCCTGGCCATTGGAACTCGATGACGGTTGGAGAGCATCTTTAGGATTTCCTCCGGAATTATTATGATTGGCCTCAGAACCGTCGGCATAATTGGCATCATTAACATCATTGGCATCATTGGCTCCATTTTGATCTAGCTGGGGTTCATCGCAGGTATGATAAGGCGAATGAGGAATATGTGAATGCTCATCGAAAATGACATCCAAGAATGGCAGATTGCCTTTTTGGATGAATGGCGTAATCTTTACGAGATCAGGGTCCGAGCCAACGGGACCAGTGGAACCACCAGTGGAACCACCAGTAGAACCAGTGGAACCAGTGGGTTTACCCCAGTATTCAACCTTTGGCGCTACTGCAAGATCCCGAACTCCAGGTACATCAGGCACACCTAGACCACCTAGATCACCTAGATCGCCTAGCTCGCCTAGATAAGGGTGGTGGGAGTGACCAGTGAACTTGCTGATGGTTCTGCTAGCACCAAACACGCCAGCTTCCGGGTAATTCATCATTTCCAGCTCCTAAGTAGCACAGGTACAATACGTTAGTATAACAGTCATACTTCTTTAGGTACCTTAGGTAGTATTACCTATAGAGCACCTAGGTACCTCGATAGCTACGAACAATTATAAGCATAGCTATACTACAGGTTAATTATAGTTAACAATGTCAACTATAAGTTAAACTATAAGTATAAATATACATCACAACTGCCAGCTGCAAGATCGGAATGGATATCTTAGTCTTTAGATACACATACCTTTTTCCACTCTTCTGCATTAGCATTCGCATCCACATATGGTACAGTCATCGGGCTCATAAGGCGAGGTCCCGTCTCATGTTGTAACCTGCTTGCTATATCGGGACCCATTGTCTTCATCGGTATAGGTATAGTCCGGGGTGTCCGATGAAGCAGGCGTCCGTATGCTGTGAAGCTTATCGTGAGAGCTCGGTGAAGTTCGCTCAAGTAGAAAAATCACAATTGAGAGAGGCACAGAAGAAGAAGAGAAAAGACTCTACGATTTCATCGGGCATTTCACATACTTTCTTGATTTTTTATGAAAATTCTTTCCTGAGCCGCGCCGTGGTCTATCGCCTCAATGTATTATCAGTATACGCTTGAGGTGCGCTTCAGTGCGTGCGGGGATGGAGCTGGCTTCAACCCTTAACGACGATTTGTGATCACATCGGCGTAATTTTATCTCTACTACACAGTTGCTCATCATAGCCCTTCTAAGGCTTTCTTGTAGGCACTTTGCAATGTTCCTCGGTTCACTCACACTTATTCGTGTGATGATATGGCATGAAACTACACACATGTGTTATGTCAAAGTGAGCCCAGTGATGGCACTAGAGCAAGTTATCATGCAACAGGCCGCACCGAAGCCGCATCTGGTAAGTCTACTAGCTTTGATATTTCGGTCAGTGGTGAGTTGCAGGTCCATGCGAACCTGATTAAGGCATGAGGGAACACGGGGAAAAATGCCTTGATCATACGGTTCTCGACCCTGAAGTTGGGCGTGATTATAACGCGTAATCCTCAGGTAAGTATGTAACCAACATAAGGGGCCCCGGATTCCCTTAGCCTTAGTATCTTGCGGTTGTGTATTACCAACCCACATTGCTGCTATCGCGATGAACTGCTAAGCCCACCAATAGACACCTAAACTTGTCAAGTCACGCGTCTACTAGAACCTACACTCGTGTGCTAACCATATATGCAATATGTGAGCCGTTATGTTGCATCTCGCAAACGCGTTAATAGCCAAGCTCCGTTGTAGTATAACCTTAATCCTAGATATGTCATCTACGTTCCATTTCGATATGGCATACCTGGCTACCTACCTACCTCTAACCCCTGTGCAGATCCAGGGTTAGGTAATTGCCGAATATCATCACACTGTGGACTATATCTAGAGATCTAGAGAAGAAGTACGCAGAGTCTAGCTGCGCCCCCCAAAGCCTCGTCATGGCACTGTAGAGTAGGAGATGGATTATCTTTTATTGCGAGGATCAGTGTGAATTGTATGCTAGGTGACAACAAGCAGCTAGCACCAGAGCTTGTTGAAACCGGTGAAATCATTGATTTGACGCAGCTAGGCAGGTAGCTTAGGTAGGCGTGAGGGGAAGGGAATAGTGATCAAATTCTTGACTGTAGTCTTCACTTAAAAGGGACTGCGTTCTTACGTCAGATAAATGAGGGGATTTACTATGAAAAATTCAACAAAGGGTAACACTTTGGGTGAGAATACTACCTAGCAAGAGCCTCGGCATATAGATTGCAGATACAGTGACCAAGACTTCATGCTGCCCGCATATTTATTCGGCGATAAGGGATATGGCGTCCAGTAGTAGAACCCTTTGAATGATCAACCATGCACGCTTCAAGCAGGCTACAATTGCCTGCATGCACATCCACATACATCGCCGCCCTCTCCCAATCATCTATAATTGCGAATATGAGGCAGAAAAACGCATACAAGGATTATACGATATGGTACATAAGAGTATACGAAGCAAAAGACAGCCTTGCGGCCAAAACAGGAAATCAAGTTTTGACGTCTCACTACTAAGGATCTCACCGAAAATTTGGAACTGGCGTGCTTATGGATGCTTACACTTGCTGCTCCCCTCTTTTTGTATTCTTAATATCATTTTCTCCCCGGAGTGGTGTCTAGTAGTACTCTAAGGCTGTGCTTCTAAGTATCAATGGAAGCTACAATGCCTAAAATAGAACGTTTTTCTTACAGAACGCGAGATAGGAGTTAAGTATACTACCTAAAAACCACTACTTAACCAAATGGAAAGTTCCAAAGTGGGCATTATGAGTTGACAGTATTAGATATAGTCCTCATAGAAATAACTTTCTGAATACAAACAAAATGAAAGGTTAGTATACCGTAGGAAAAGGGAGAAATGATATTATTGTCAATTCGAACACACTTAATTTAATCAATGTGCTAATTCTATTCCAGCATATCAAAACCCCCAAGACAAGATAGGAGAAGTCGATACAATCGGGACAAGCTTCCTATTCGAGCAGAGTAAGACACGAGTTGGTGAAAGGCAGCAAGGTAACAACCTGCTTCCTACTTGTTATGATGTGTTCACGCTGGGTTCCAATATAGGGGAGTTTGACTACCAATACGTCCCTACTCTTGAATTCAGGCCCTCTTCTTCATCTTGTTCAGAAGTATCGCTTGAACACAGCCCGAACGGGTACCACGACACTCTGCTGACGCAGGTTAATGGCCCTGTAGATAGTTGGATGAACTCAGATTGTTCATCCGAATTACAACCAAATCCTCAACCCAATTTGGAGTACCCATACTTCCCGCAGCACACACGTACGTTAAATGAAACGGTAAACACTGATAATGCACCCTCCGGTGTGGCAGAGGGAGATCCAAAGCCAATACCATCCATCGAAATCAAAAATGAGGGTTGCTTGGATATATACAACGAACGAATCACAGGAGAGTCCCCTAAACTTAAGGACACAGATATCCAACACAGTAGGGAGCGTTCTGAATCTATGAGAAAGCATGAATATCAATGGTCTCCTGTCCCATTGGCACAACCCTCATGTGCACCAAACTCCAAAGATTCAAGCAGGGAAGAATATTGGGTCAAACAGGACGCACCATCCAACAGCGGCAGCAGATGTCCTGGAAAGAGATGGCTCACGTGTCCCTGGTACAAAAAGGACCCATTGAAGTACTCAGGGTGCGCGAAATACAAGCTCTTGCGCATCAAGGATGTCAAGCAACACATCTGTAGGAGGCATACGAATCCTAGCACCTACTACATGAGAGACAGGAGCTGTACCCCTTCTACCGAGTCGGAACTCGACGGACTATCAGAAAAGCAAAGAAGGAAGCTAAATCAGAATGCTAATCGAGGGAGGAACGACGTGGAGCGATGGTATTGCATGTGGGATACTATCTTCCCCGGCGAGCCCAGACCCCTATCGCCCTATCTCAGCAGCGGGCGGCAGGAATTACTGCCCTTACTCCGAAGTTTTTGGAATGAGAAGCACCAGCACATCATACGCAAAGTCCTCCAAGAGTCTCGCCGCAGACTAGAGCCGGAGACGATCCAAGGCATCATGGACGCCGTCTTCGATCGATTCGAAGCAGAATCATCTCATCAAGAGTCCGATACCAACGAGGACTCGGGTGATGAATCATCGGCGACTTCCAACCCCAAGAGACTATCCCCAGTCACATTTGACGGCATCACTACGGACTATGGTGTATTATGCGAACCCGCAGAACAGCAACCCAGATACGAACCTAACTATGCTTCGGAGCTTATCAGTAGGAGTGATCCCAACATATACTTTGGCATCGAGCTCGGAAACAACCTTGACCAGTATAGCTTAAGATATTCATTTTAAACCACCGCTCCTAAAATTGGCACGACGGTTGGAAAAGGAAGATGTGGGATAAGAATAGCTCATACATACAGTTGATCATCTCTTTTCCTTTTCCTTTCCTTTTTTCCCTCTGCACTTCCTTTCTCTTTCTTCACTTTTCCTTTTTTTTTTTTTTCTTTTTGGTTACTTCTAGTACATATAGTTGATAATCACCTACTTAACGAATAATGAATGAATACCTAGATTATAGAGGGAGATGGCATCATCTTTGGGGAGAGGCAAAAAAAAAAAACACTTGATTTCACTTGTGGGCAAACATTTACGCACAAATATAGTCAAAAATAGTTCTTAGGTATCCCACCACTCCAACTTATTACAAATATATATACCTATATATATAAAATCATCCTGAAGCCGTTGAACAAAAGGTAGGTGATTCTAGTAAAGTTTCGCATGAAGTCGTTACGCAAAACACGTGCCCCTTCCCCCCTTTTCGCCAATCCCTGTCTGAAAGGATTCCGATTTGCGATCTGGCATGTACGTAACCACCACCCAGACGTTGCCTCTATCCAATATATCGGCTGCCAGGTTTCATGTTGGCACCGGGTTATTAAATATTACCTATGCTGGGCAATATGTCGAGTACCGAGCCCGGATCATTCCTACGTTCACACCCTCCCCTCGAACCGGAGTTAGCGGACTGGAAGAACGAACACCCCCTGCCTAGGTCGTACGTAAACCAGCACAAGCCCCCCTTACATTACGATTTCGAGGCATATCACGAATGCTTACCATGCTAATCCGAGGTGGACATAATAATATCTATCATGCATCTATTGATTATCAAGTACCTAATGCGGTGACCGATTACTACCTCGGACCTAACCTACTAAACCCCTAGCCGAACCAGCACCAGATAACAAATTCCTACGTACCGACAACAATGAATATAAAAAAAATAAAAAAAGTCATGATAACCAATGAGAAAAATAAAAGTTCAGTTAACTATGTAGTAGGTACGTATACTCTATCCCATTAGTCCAAGAGTTCGGGAAACTCGACTTATGCTTGCTTGGCACCGCGCAGTTGTCGGGCTGAAATCCCGCCTGAATCTGGTTCTCTGGCTGGCAAGTTGGTTTAGGGAAGTTAATTCCTTCCGGCGGCGACCAAGAAAAAGAAATAAAAGAGCTAGAAGAAGAAAAATAAAAAATAGCTCATACTTTCATAGTCATAAACTTCGTCAATTTCTCTCTCTTTTTTTTTTTCCTGCTTTGCTTGCTTGCCTGCCTGCTTGCTGAGCCCTTACAAACGCCAATAACAAAAAAATGATGCAACCCGGTTGGTTTCCCTTTCTCCCCTGGATATCAAATTTCATGCAATCTCCTCCTACTACGATCATAGTATCTCCTTCAATTGCTGCTTCTGCTTCGGCGTTAAGGTGGTGGGGAACTTCACATTATACTTAACGATGAAGTTGCCCCGTTCGCCGGGCTTCTTGGAGATGGGCATGCCGAGACCCGGGTAGGTATCGGACGTGCCTGGACCTGTGGGGCCGCCTTTCTCGATGTTGAGTTGTCGGCCGTCGATGGTGGTTACCGTTCTTCTCCAGCCGGTTAGGGCTTCCTTCAGGTCTAGGTCGATGGTGTGGATCAGATCGTCGCCATCACGCGTAAAGAGGGGGTGTGCTTTCTATTAATCGTGTTAGTCATTTATCCGGTCTACGCGCGATTGTCAATATGCATAAGGGGATATGTTAGACTTACCTCTTCAACGATGAAATGCAGATCTTGCTTTCCACCCTCCTCTTGGTCGCCAACGCCCTTGAACTTGATCTTACTGCCCTTCTTCAAGCCGGGCTTGATAGGAACCTCGAGGACTTGGTCGGTCGTTGTCCGCTTACCCGTCTCGTCGAAGGTCTTCCGCTTGATCTTCATCTTCTTGGTGACGCCGTTGTATAATTCTTCTAACGACACCGGCAGAGCACGTTCGACGGTTGTGACATCGGGCGCTGTATCTCTGGGGCCGCCGCTCGAGAAGGGGTCGCTGCTGGCGAAGTTATTGCGCATGCGCGTTCTCCCGCCCGAGGATCGAGGCATGCCACCAGGCATACCGCCGGGCATGCCGCCTCCGAAGAACGAGGTTAGGTCGGGTTCGTCATCGTCACCTCCTAGGCCGCCGCCGCTACTGCGCATGAACTCTGCAAATATATTCTCGGGGGCGCTGAAGTTGAAAGGATTGCCACCGCTGGTGGTGCTGAAGCGGAATGTCCGAGCTCCTCCTCCTCCTGGCATGCCACCTCCGAAGTCGAAGCCTTGGAAGCCACCAGGCATACCGCCTGCTGCACCGGCGAAGGGGTTCTCGCCGGGTGGTGGGGCGGCACCACCGCGTAATAGGAACTCAAGGCCGAATTGGTCATAGGTCTTACGCTTTTCGGGGTCGGAGAGGATCTCGTAGGCTTGAGAGCACTCTTTAAACTTTTCGGCGGCGGCGGGGTTGTCTTTGTTCTTATCTGGGTGCCACTTTAAGGCTGCTTTTCTGAGGGGTTAGTTAGTATAATTTATGTCCTATTCTAGGGATACGGATATGGATATGGATATGGGTATGGATCATTGATCAAGTAGATGAAACAACGGTGTATTTTGGGTTGGGGTGGGGTAGAAGAGAGGCTTACCGATAACCTTTCTTGATCTCATCTTGAGTGGCGTCCGGCTTGACGCCAAGCTGGTCGTATAATTTTGTCTCCTTCACCATGTTGTCTGGTATATATGTAAATATTGAATGTTTAAATAAAAGGTGGAAATGAAGTGTAAGAGTGGATTGTGATTGTGATGGTAGTTGCGGTTATGGTTGTAGTTAAAATCAAAGGTTGTCGTAGATTTGAGGTCGTGTGATTGACTTAGGTTGGTCTTGTGTCTAAGTAGAAGTCGAGGTCGATGAATTGTTTAGCGTCAATTAATTCGGTATAAGAAAACGCGAGTAATCGTCGCTGTTATTGAAATTAAAGAAAAAAAAAAGAAACGAGGGAGAAAACAAGACGATAAGTGTGTGTCAGTTGGTGTTCAATGTGTTGTTAGTTTCTTTGTCTTTGGTGATACTGAAACTGAAAAAAAAAAGCCTGAGTGCAACACAAGCCGGACAGATTGATGTACTGCAGCTTCGGCGTTCTTTATGGTGGGCTGGTTGGTGGAAGATTCGGGAATTGGCGATGAGAAGGTGGATGAGTGACGTTTTAGTTGTAGATAAGTGGGAACGATAAGATGCTTCAAAAGTACTCTGAAAGTACCCTATTACATCTATCGTACTGACTATAACTACAGCTGTAGTGTTGAATATGCTTCTAATAAAGTACCGGGTACTCGAAGGAAATCTCCAGTTGAACGAAATCAGGTGACTGTAAGCTCTAAAAATCGTCGCATCTCCCTCAAGCTCTCGACATTCCTGGAACCAATGAGAACAACCTACCAACTTCATTATTTACGACTTACCTCGCTTAAGCATTTGAATTCAACTTGCTGTTGTAATCCTCTTACTCCTTACATTCTTCCTACTAACATGGATATTGCGAGATGGTAGGTAGGCTGATAGTGACTTAGTATTTAAACCAACCAACAATTAACCTGTAACCTACCATCTTTACTACCTAATCCAATGAATAGGTGCCCTGGCCCCTGGGTACAGATCCGAAGGTACTTCAATCTAACGCCTCCAGTACTTAAGCTTGGCGGGGTTCGCGGGGGGACGCCCGTAATAGCGTAATAGCATAATAGCGTAATAGCGCTGCAAGCGAGAACAAATAGAGCTTAATTCTACGCACATGGGCCAGGCTTTATATATTACTGGGTTTTATATCGGGCGGTTTAAACCACGTTGAAAAGTAACCTTAACCTATAAACAAATCTAACCTTATGTCTTTATCAGTCAGTTAGTCATCTATTCCAACTAGAAGTAGGGCAGTCGTTGGTCGTTGGTCGTTGGTCGTTGGCTTGGTCCGATCAATTACACTACACAACGCCAGACGGGCGTTGGAGCGTCGTAGAATGTTCTAGAATTTATAACATGTAGTACAACATCGCTCTACGTCATCTGTAAATAACCTACCATCCCAGCCATCATACAACAAGGCTGGATTATCGTATCCTCTGATTGATCTATCAATCAATGCTGATGAATTAAGAAGCAAAACCGCAAGAGCAGTAAATCCCTTGCCCCGTATCTGTTTATTATCCGGTCTTGGGTATCATGAACTCAATACATTTTGTACAGTGCATGGCCTCCTTTCCCAGAAAAGGCTCAATCTCAGCAGAATAACTCAAAAACCAACACTCATCATAATTCTAGTATGCCCCGCTCACGCCTCGTGCTGTTTATATCGTAGACGTGAACTTCATACATCATAATCCAGATAACGCCAGGCCGTGGATGCTTTGGTCATTATTCGTGATGCTCTGTTTCTAGATCAATGTCCATCATGTCGATTGGGCCGCCCTGAGGAGTATGGCTCGAGCGGGTTAAGAACGGCGCGGGTCCACCAGTACGCTCTTGCATCTCAGGCGGCTTAGATGTTGTGTCAGAATCAAAAGTTTGCATCTCCGAAAAGCCTCCCTGCTCATTTGTATCCCAATTCCTGGAACCCCCAACCGACTCGGTTTCATTAGTGCGACAGTTCGCCAGTGACTCGACAATGCCACTGAGTTTCTTAGACTGAGGGCTACTGCTAGCAACTGATTCATACTGAGAGCCCAGAGCTTGGTAACTCGGGTACGGGTCATCAAATGTCAAATCAACATCATTCAGGTCATCGCGAGAACTTCCATGCGTTGCTACTGACGAGCCAATGCTATGTTTTCGTTTGCCCGGCGCTCTAACAGGGATACGAGATAAATTTTCGGCGGTGACTCTGGTGGGATCTGAGTTCTGCTGTGATTGTTCTGAGGTCTGCTCCTGGGCCAGCTCTTGTTGAAATGACCGATTGTCGGCTCGTACGAACATCTGAAAGAGAGGTCTTAGTCAGGTATCAATCTACCAAAGTGAATGAATGGCTTACCCGTAGAGCATCTGACAAGGGAAGAGGCTTTGCTTCCATAGCAGCTTCGGAAGCATATATTAGTATGGGGTATTTGGACTCGGTCCCAGCTGCGTGAAGAACGTCTTCTAAAGTAGCTTTCTGTATTCTCCGTTGAGCATCAGTGCAGGAAAGGCATCGAAAGGTAACATACCTCGGTTTTGATGGGATTTGTTTCGCCTGATGCGTATCCTATCTTCCACCATTGATCTAAGGGCGGAGCTGCCTCATCAACCTCTACAAGTTGGGCATCTCTCCTGACACATACGTATGCGAGTTCACTCGTAAGCGCAACGCCACGAAGGGTGTATGAATTGGTAGGATTCCAGTACTCTGGATTGTAGGCGGGGGTTGACCGGAAGACATATTCATCATCATCCACTTCGTGTTCCTGACATGTGAGCCGTTTTGAAATTATTTTTATGGAATCGTAGTATGCCTTTTTCGCCTCCGTAATGTCTAGCGCTAGATTAGACAGATCATAACTCAAAAAGCAAAGATGGAAAACTTACTGGCAAGATCCGTCTTAAGCTCCTCGAGCTTCTCGTTACAACTTCCTACAACACTTTTCCATTTTTCCATCCTTTTCTCTTCTTCGGGTAAAAATGTGTAAGGGCCGCTCCACGTGTGGATGTCGTAAAGGTCTTCAAGGCCGAGCTCCAGTCCGCCCTCCATCCTATCATAATGATAACGCCATTGTGCAGCCCTGACCTGACTTTGCATCATCCTTTCGCAGTGTTTAATAATCCCGTTTAGACAAGCAAAGAGGTCATGCGACCCATTACCTAACCCGTTCACCTTATGGCAGTGTTGTCCGTGACATTTTACCAAGCTGGCCTCCAGAAGGTCATACAGACGTAGCTTCTTTTTCGCTAAACGCATATAGGACTGGAACTTGAGTGCGAGGTCCTTTCGATCCTTCATGTACCGATCCACGTACAGGATAGCTGGCATCTCACAAGGCTTGACTAAGCCAGTGCCGCCGAGTCGTACAGTCATTACCTCTGCAGGCTTGGATAGAACGGCATAATTCGAGTCTTCTGGGAAGGGATGGTCTAATGACAGTGCATGTGTCCAGAGCAAGTTATCCAACGCGTCGTAGAATGTGTTGACCCACTGGTACTGTTCATGATCTAATTGCAAATCCAGAAATAGAAAAGGCGTGTCTCGCTCCTCGTCACCCCAACCGTCAACATCGCTCTCGGACGGAGATTCTTCACTCTGTACCGGAGCACAAGATAAAATAGTACCCATAGTAATCAAGGGATCCAAGTCGCAGGCAGGATTGTTGGGTGACTCCTCTTTAATAGCCTCAATAAGTTTGTCTTCGACATCAGGCATCCAACTTCCAAAGCTAGGGTCAATCGCCTTCGTATCGATGAGACCATCAACAGTTCCGTAGCTTCTTTCGGTCTTATCAAGAAAAGCCATTAGCCGGTGGAGTTCCTCGGTGAACTCGGGGTGTGCTTCATCACCCCATATCGACTCTCCTTTTGCCATTGCCGTTAGATGTTCATGCTTGAGAATAGGCTGACCTTTCCACCATTCCGAGTTGTGTCCATAGTTCTTGGCCGGATTTCCGCACTGAAGCAGGATATTTCTGACGACAGGGATTTTATGATAAATCGACAACATGAAACCAACTCTGTGATCTTTGGTCTGTCGAAGAAAAGCGGGAGCATCGGGATCACGTTTCCTACGGGAAGGGGGAGGATCAGCCGTCACTGGATCGACAGTCGCTTTTGTAGGAACCATAGCCCATTGTTCAGTATCGTATTCCGGTCGGTTCGCGGGACCGAAGTATTTCAGGTTCGGTTCGTTATCAACAATGCCGGCTTCTTGGAGTTGGATCCCGGATTCGGCAGCGGATTCGGCCAAAGCTCTTTCCAAATTCGCGTCTTCTTCGGCGGCGTTGGCTGGTGCGCCTAGCATTTATTGGTCAGCATTACTATCTGGTATCTAAGGTTTAGGACGAGCGTGTAAGCCATACCGTAGGAAGATGTGTTATTAGCTCGGGAAGGTGGTCTGGTGGGAGCAGCATTATTTTGGTAGCTGGTAGGGGCAAGCTCATCTGGGCCCTGTATATTGAAGGCTGTGACATAAGTTTAGTAGTAGATCCGGTTACGAGACAATAGAATGCCGCACATATTCCCGAACCAGTGGCCTCTCCATGGCGATCCATGCTAAACTGTGATTCATCCCATCTATACTACAAGGGAACTTAGTATAGGAGACTAGAAATGGTATAAATCGACGGTATTGAGGGTTGGAAAAGGTGGCTCAAGTACCTTTTGACTATCAGGGTCTTCGAAATACTCTTCGGTTGCACGTTGAATGTCATTATTATTGGCCTATATAGGAAACAGTCATGTTGTCAATAGGTACCTATTGAATGCAGAGCTGATATGATGTAGAAGTACCTTTAATCGAGTAATGGCTTCACTTCGTGGGAGGCCGGTGATGTCACAAAATAGAGAAATAGCCTCCCCCGTTGGATCGCTAGTTGCTGCCATCTTGGGGAAAGCGCACTATGTCAAGTGAAGTGTGAAATTCCACATAGAAATCTGAAGGTGTTGGCGATGCTAGTAGTGATTTATAATGAGAGACTATCACTCCGTTACCGTGCTCACGCCGCGAAACCTTAGGCAAGAAACATGGGAGGGGTAGCACAGGATAACAGCGAGCTTTAGGCAGGTATTGGTATTCACAAGACGTTGGGAGATGTAAATAAAAGTAGCGCCGATAGAGATAGTATGAACGCTGTTTCGGATTTCATAGATGTGGAAGTTAAGTTCTAAAAAAAAAAGAGCTTCTTTTTTTTATCTTTTTTTTTTATCAGGACATGTGCAGTAGGTACAGACATGAGTTATCGTAAGGCTTAGCTGACTACATTAAAGTTACACTACGTAATAGTTGGTACAATACAAATACAAATACAAATACAAACACCCTAGGTACCCGTTACAACAGCAGTGCATTGTACGAGGTAGCGCGAACAATAAAGTATCATTAAAATTTGTACAGAATATGGGTTGAATAGAAAATGGACTACAGTTGGAAATTAATATGGAAAGAAAGACTGAATAAAATATAAACAATATGAACGATCTCTACCAGAAAAAAAAAATTAGAAGAGGTATGCACTACGAAGTATGGAAATATATTGTACCTAAGAGGTAACTTACCCCGCGGACTGAAGACACTGCAAGGGACCGTACCATAGCAAGTATTGTATTGTACCAGGTAACTTAGAACCCAACCCATTTTCTACCCAACCTAAGGTATCAGAGTGAAATGCTGAACCCAATTATTAAAATATCTAAATTTAACTCTTGCTTTAATACGCATTAGCTATGATTCTGGCAAAATAGGCGAGAACTAATAATTAATAGTTTCTATCCTCTTGCTTGCCCTTGGGCTAATAGCCGTTTGAGAAGCTTATCCCTAAGTCCACTGCAAATACATACCTGCTATAAAACGTACATGTCTAAGTTAGACAGGATTTATACCTCGTTTTATACACTGTTTACACTTCATATGGTTGCTAGGTACAACAAATACGGGTTTGGCCAACCAAACGTCTTTCGCTTTAATGCTGGTATAACCCGTCCGACAACAAACTAGACAGTTATATACATGATAATTCCAGGACACATTCATCAAATCTATTATACCATGTCTAACCTTTATGCTAACTGCCTAGGGGGGTATCTCGCTCAAGGACAGCCTAGATAGGCTTCAAATTCCCTATCCGTTCTCGTTAAATTAAAGCCATGCACCAGAGCGGCTTACAACGCAAGCCATGTTCCACCAAACATCAAGAAGATCGCAATTCCGACGATAGGCATGGCCACATTGGCAGGATCAATACCAGGCGCATCGAGGATCGGTAGACCGAGTACAGTGCCCGCGGTAAGGTTGGCAGCGGCTCCGTCGATCGCAGCTTGGGACAGATTTCCGCAGCGCCGGTTCAATTGGGGGTCCATCATCATCGCGGCGAGTTTCGGGGACTGCACGTCCAGAATTGCCCTGGCCGGGAACGTTCCGAGGGGAGAAGAGCGTAGGAACGCCGCGCGATACGTCGAGTTCAATGCGACGGTGGAAAGGTTGGCTACTAGCGCATAGTTCTGGCAGATGGGCGAGTTCACATCGTTTGCGCTGGGACTCTGTCGCGGAAGTAGGTCGTGCGTGACATCGACCTCAGCAACTGCAATGCTGCAGATAGACAGGAGGAGTACGAGAAGTTGGAACGGTGTTCGGGACATGGTGTCGGGCGCGTATTTTGTCGTTAATTAGAGAATTTTTTTTTTTAAAAAAAAAAAAAACGGGGAATCGAATAATTAGAACTTTCGTTTGGGATGCTGTGGCCTGCCACAAAACACTGTCGATGTAATTACAACGAAATTTGATGAAGCGAACCGTAAACGAAAGGGAGGCCGAGGACGACGAGATCAACTCATGGAAAAAGAGGAAAAGAAAGAAAAGACGGTAAAGGTCGAGAAAGGTATCATTGAAAATATAAGACCTTTGGACTAATATCATCCGATGGAGAGAGGGGGTGTCAGACCAGGGGTGATCAGACGTCTCAGGTCCCGTAGTCGTGATAGCGGCATATTGCAGGCGAATCAGGTCCAGGGTCACAGACCCCAATAGCTAAGACAACAGGATAGAAGATACGAAAAGCGCTTACATACTAAATAAGCCTCTCGAAATAAGCGCTTAGACCATTTAAAAAGTGAAATATCTCTTTTACACCAGGTATTTTACATTGACTTTTTTTTTGTTAGTTCAATTTTCAACCTATCAATTATCTCTACCACTATTTCATCCCATATATCACGGGCGTTTCATCCGATTTGTGCCACGGACCACTGCTTAGAATGAGACTCTATCCCGGATAACGAACAAGATGTCGGTGCCAGGATCGGTACGATTCTGGCCTCCGTGAGTCTAGATCCAGTGCTTATCCAGAACCTAATCTTGGTCGAGGATCTTTCGCGAATTCCTCTTTATTTGATCCGTTAAGCTCTCCTAGCAGTACTTAACATCCGCAGGCAAGCTCATAGCCCCTTATGATCCCAGCCAGATCCTCGCATCTTGATCCAGGCTCTAGCCTATTCACTGCAAACTTGGTTCGTCTAATCGAAATACAATTCGTACCCAACCATTGCTTAGTCTTACCTCCCAACAGGATCTCAATGAATGAGCTCAAATTTATAGGGAGATACCTCAGTCTCGACCTTATGAATTCACGAGACGGGCAACGAACTCTTTTTACGATCATTCCGCAATTCTGTTTACCCTCTTCTCGTAGTGATACTAGTATACAAGCCATTCGATTCACGTCGCCTTAATATTAAACACATCTTGATGCGCTATTTGGAACGACGCACTGTGTTGGCTCTAGAATGTAGCGCTGTTGTACCATAGAAGGCAGCATGAAGTATGACCAGATCCGGTGGCATCGTATTTACGAACTGTAAGGCCGGTGTGCCGAATACGACTCTATATTCGTCAGAAGACTATGTTATTATTGAAATTTCTTAATGGGACATTAGCCACAGCAAGATGTTACGCTTAGACTAGAGTCAGTATGAGCGTTCTATACGTTCTGATCTACGGCAGTCGAGGTCAACGGAATGCAAGTGTAAAGGGGAAGGTTAATACCTCCCAGCAGATCAAGTTAGGAGAGCTAGCAGCTAGGCTGTATTAGTATGTTTTCTATATAAAAGAGGAAGAAACTAGGGGTGGTGGTTGAACAAAAGTATGAACCCACAAGCATGGTGTTCTATTACAAATCCTACTCGCAGGTAACGGCGATACTACCCCGTCATTATACAAGATGATTGGGCTTTGGCCTCGTCATAATACAGCCATTCGGTAGGATGGCCTACAAGAGAATCACGAAAGTGACGAAGTAACAAAGGTAGAGGTGTAGGAGGTTGTTGTTTATCGGATCAAGGAATACGCATTACCCCATACCCCCGCATGTCCGACATGGTTCGAGATATAATACTACCTAACCTACATCCATCAACCGAGTAGTAGTCAGGTAGGTATCACGATGCCCCAAGGTGCAACACAGTACTTACAGTAACTTAGCTACCTTCTAGCTAACTAACAATAACCAACAGAGATATGCCTATAAGCATATCATATGGTCCGGTGGCGCTTTTGGTGCGGGTATCCGACATTCTAGTCATAAATGATTGTTGGCGGTAATGCCAATCACTTACTCATGTGGTATTGATTCGTACCTAGCACCTGACGCTTCCGAACGCAAGCTTATGTTGGTAAAAGCTGTCATATATCATTTGTTTCTTGCCTAAGGTATATAGTTTAACTCGCTGTGTTCTTATCTCCTAAACAAATGTTTGTGGGATATACATATCCGTAACCTATCTAAATATTATTGGCCAAATATTTCCCCCCATTCTTAAAGAGTATATGTCCAGCAGTGTTGAGAAGTCCTATTCGTCGACAGAAGTGGAGTGAATATCCTAGTTTAGCTCGCACTTTAGGAGATTAGACCTTTCCCGTATGTCACACGCTCAACCCACCCAAATTGGCACAGAACCCCCATGCCTCCGAATCTCCGGACTGAGCCGCCGCGGGGTATCCTTGCGGGTGACCTGCATGATATAGTCTATAAGGAGTTAACCCCCGGCTCGCCCCCACTTCATCATGGACCTCAGACGCCTTGTTCTCATGGTGCTTCTTTTTCTTTTTCTTTTCTTTTTTTTTGGCTACCCGCTTGGTGAGGTGCATTATGAATATCTTGTTTACGTTTCCACGTGGCTATTGGTATTCCAAACTATCTATCTCCAAGGTTGGCGGTGTGGACATGATGAATGAGAGGTGGAAAAAAATTGGATATTCATGTCATAACCCGTAACTAATTAGGAGACTAACATACAATCGACACATACTCACTCAACAGTTCAATGTGATATCAAGCAGAGAAACGGAGGCCATTCCGATAGTTACCCCAACGTGCGTGTACGTAGTCCTGTGGTGGGCGAGTCCTAGGCCTCCAAGGCCCTGTTTTCCCGTACACTGGAAGTCTATCCGCCGCCACAGTGGCATAGGTCGAACTTAGCCGGAAAATCCGTTCTGTATCTTTAGTGACATGATCTGCGGATATCTGAGGAACTGCCGACTTCAGTCCTTTACGGTCCATGTATTTCAGTAACCTGACTGCAAGGTGAGCTGTTATATCAGCTGCGATGGTCCAGGTGTTGTCGGCGTAGCCAAACACGAACATCATGTTCGGTACACCCTCGATCATCGCGCCGTTCCACACATACTTGTTACCCCACGACAGGGTCTCTCCATCAACTCGTACGTCAATCCCCCCGCCCATCTTCATGTTTAGACCGGTAGCAGTAACAACGGCATCCAGCTCAGTAGTGTCTACCTTTCCAGTCTTATGATCCTTAGTTTCGACGCTAGTATCTGTGAAGTTGGTAATGTTTCCGGTAATAACCTTCACGTTGGGACGGTGGAGAGCTTCGTAGAAGATCCCATCGGGGTCTGTACACATCCGCTGTTCCCAAGGGTTGTACCGGGGTTTGAAATGAGGGTCCTGCTCCAGCCACTTCGGTAAACGCTTCTCGGCATCCTTGCGAAGGCGCTCCTTCGCGGAAGCGGGGAAACGTTCGCAGTACGCAACATAATAATGCTGCTGTACAGTGTGATAAAGGCGCTGACAAGCCGACGCCAGGGATAGAGGCATGTGTCTATACGTCCATGATCTGTTGTCTTTCACGATGACATAGCTTGGGCTTCGCTGGATCAGGGTTAGTTCACCAGCTTTCTCTGCAAGTAACGGCATCAAGCTGACAGCAGTGGCTCCGCTGCCAATTACTGCCATTTTCTTGTTCTCGTAGTCGTAGTCCTTCGGCCAAAACTGTGGGTGTATTACTTTCCCTACGAAGCAGTTAGGATCCGTCATCTCACCCAGTAGTGCTCTGGCTCACCTTTGAAGTTGCTGAGACCTGGCAACTCAGCCTGCAACGGGGTTTCATAATCATAATACCCAGTTCCTAAAATCATCCAGCGCGCAGTATAACATTTTTCCATCCCCTCGTGATCAACGGTAAGAGTCCATTGCTGTTGTGGCGAAGACCACTCTGCAGTTCGTACTTTATGTCTCATTTGAATACGGCTCGCTATACCAGACTTTGTCGCAGCGTCTTTGATATAGTCTAGAATTAGAGAGCCGTCTGCTATCGGCTCTGGATGGGGATAAAGATGCCATGGGAATGCCAGTGTGTTCATTATAGCATCTGAACGCACTCCTGGGTAGGTGAACTGAGACCATGTGCCACCGATCTCGTCACGGCTTTCGAGAATGATGAAGCGAAGATTGGGGAGTTGAGTAAGCAATCGGTAGGCAGTGTTGATTCCAGATATGCCAGCACCCACGATAACAACATCAAGCGCTTCAGGCTTGCTCTTTTCCGTTGAGGAACCCATATTTGTCCAAGTAACCAATGGATATATTAAATGCCACTAAGTAGTTCTCAAAGAGAAGTTCACGCCCGAAGTAGGAGGGTGCGGATGGTTGATGATGGCCGAAAAGCTGGGTGGATTTGCAAGGCACTCTAATATATCTGAAAATACCAGCGAAGATCTTGGAGAACGGCCGAATGACCGGTATATATAGCTCGGTAATGGGTGCGAGGGGGTGATGAAAACGTCATTCAATAGTTACAAGTATACTCGCTTGGTATACAGTGGGAGGTGACGATGCCTTGCAACGGTATTGGTTCCGATAGCATAAACCTAGAATTCCATGCGGGGAATTTATGTAAATCGCCATCTCAATACCCTACTCTTATGCCGATTCCGATAGTATCACTTCAACAGGTATCCCGATTTCATGTAGGTCTGCAGAGGAGGAGGGTGGGATATCAAGGAGATAATAAGGGAAACCTGGAACCCTACTGGGCTGGAGCAACCCTCAATTATCCAGATAACTTATATACGTGCTATCTACACTTAGGCAGGGCTCGATTTTATACTTAACTTATAAAGGACTCCAAAGTTCTATCGATAGGTACGTATAGCGTTATGTGCTACAGTGTAGTCATTTCTTTCGCACATAGCTCTCCTCAAGAGTCTATCCAGAATCGCTGATCCCCGCAAACCACTTCCATAACAGGATATTTTGAAAATACCAGGACAGCAAATGGTTGATGGTCTCGGCCACTTATCATGTGGCAGATAGATACAGTTACATGTGTTGAAGCGAGCCCGGAATCTAGGTACAGTGTCTATAATTATCTACACTGGTGTTGATACATCCATCACAGTGATTACCTATATTTCAATAAAGAGCCGAGGTAAGAAGATATCCATAAGAGGGGCACAATCAAACTCAGTCTATTGCAAAGTTGATCTCGTGCGCAGTAGTAGCCTTGCTATGGAAATATAACATACGAATGTACTATAATAATTGTTTGTTTATGGCCCGAGAGGCTTGAATTAACCAAAACGTTAATGAGCTTTGTTCTCATCTGTTCTACATACCTACACGGAGATGTATACTATCATTACAGACCAGAGCTTTTAGAAGTTTCAAGTCGATTACAAGTAAGTACCGCTGAAGCTATTAAATTCGCGAGTTCGATAGAAATTGCTCGGAGGTAGGAAGTAGTCACGCAATGACCGCTTCAAAGCGTCTTGCTACTTGAAAGTCTAAATGCGAGGCCGTGCTTCATTATATTTAAAGGAGCTCAAACCTCATCTCTCGCTCGACATGATCTCCGTAAATTCACTGTCCTAGCTGCACCTTAAGATCCGTTGTTTACTTCCTCATATTGGGATTACACAAACACGTGAGGCATCAAAACAATTTTCCACCCACCTCACGACAGAAGTAGGTCTCTGCTTCATCTCAACCAACGACAACCAAAAGTGTCAGTCTAACTCAGCCTTCTCGGAGATCTACTCGGTTAAACGAAATGGCAATTGCAAGATCATGTTGGAAATGCTGGGGACAAGAATGTGCTATGAGTATTTGTCCCTTGCTCTACATCATCCTCTACCAATATGCGTTCAATGGAAACCTGCTACTCGATAAAAATTGGGCCGTTCGAGTTATTCTATGGCTTATCTATATCACGACGCTTCTTCTTTTCCTACTTCAGATTATGAACTTCCTGATGTTTCCTCCCTACTACAATGAAGACGCACCAGAGGAGCATTGTCATGCTCTAGATTCACACGAGAAGATGCAGCAGAGAAGGGCACGGTTAAGGGAGGAATTAAGGATATTGAGAGAAAATCTGGCAGTATGATACGAGAAGCAACCTTCACGCGATTTTCCTGCGCCTAACAACTAGTCGATAAGATAGGGGCATGATACCAATGAGAATGTCATTACAACGACTAACTATCACAAGCAATTTGTTGAAGAGTTATCGAAAACATATCAGAGATTTTAGTCTCTTATGGAAGCCTTGATCACGTTGAAGTATCGCGCAGGAATAAGATGGTGATGGGAATAAAGAGTGCAACTAGAGTCAGGTAGTTATAGGTACTTGTGTATAAGAGAAAATGGCATTATTGAGACTAATATTCCTACTAGAAAGATGACTAACTAATTCACGTGAACACTCCTGAATCTTTTACTATGCTGCTCTGCTCTACTGTGCTTTATACGTAGGCAGTGTCTCTAACCGAATCTTAAGACGTGATGGCTTCTCACGAAACATGTATGACTTTCATACCTACAAAGTATCACTAACAGGCAGAGCTATCTTGCGTAGGTACATATATAGAAACAATTAAATCACGCCGAATCCATTTTGTGACTCGCTTATTGACCTACAATTTCCATAACATTCCCATTACTTTTCTCCTCGGTACACGTAACCAACCTTACGTTAGGTATCTCTATGAAATCGATCAAACCAAATGTTTCGTGCTCTCTGACATAGTCGTATCTTGCTGTGCCACAATTCCTTGCGCAGGAAGCTCTAAAGACTCAGGCGAGAGAGACGACCGCTTGCCCTGGCTGCTAGTGCTTACTTGGAAGCTACCACGATAAGGAGTAAGCGTAAACTCTCCCTCGTCACTGACGCTCTCAAAGGGTCTCTCGCTTTCAGTACCCAATTGGACCCTGTTAGATAAGTTTCCGACCGTTATAATACTACCCGCTCTTTGAACGCCACTGGGATGACCATAGCGTAACTTTCGATAAACGGGACCTAGTGTTGGGAGACATGCGCCGATGATGGCTAGGTAAACCTCTACAGCCGAAGCAAGACCGGATGCGATGAATTGCTCTAGTTTAAATTAGCATACCGTAGTCTGGTCCGATATACCATTGCGCCGTACTAGTAAAGTTGTGTGTCCCTTGTCTATGCATCCGTGCAGTAGACACCGTCCGAGTTAAACTTGCTGCAAAAGCTCTAGAAAAGGTTAATCTACCTATGCTCTAAATTTCAAAAGCGAACACGCCAAGAAGGAAAATAAATAAAAAGAAATCGGCCATAATACTAAAGATCAACTTACGTGCTACTAAGGAGAAAGGTGGCACAGACACTAATCTTTCTTGGCCTCGACATCTGCAGTTTCAGCACCTCCTGGACCGGTAGGACTATGGTACAGAAATCGACAACACAGTTTGCAACTGAGTTTCCCATCAGGAAAAGTATTATATCTATACACTTAGTCTCCGGAAGCCGTCGGATTTCCTGATGCCAGAGGGCTTCGAGCGGCCGGCATTGTATCAGGTGAACCACTTGGACGGCAATAGTCCATGAGATGCTAATCAAGCCAAGAACCGTGGAGGCTATTCGGACTGTCCGAGTGGGGAATATCTTTAAGTAAAAAGTAAGAACACTTAGTTTCACCAATGTGCAGCTGAACCCGTATGCGACTTCGGCCATGAAGAGAAACTGTCCATTGTGTGAATACCTAGTTGCCTTGACTTAGGTACGGATTAGGTATCTGGCGCACCTTGAAGAGAACCACGACGGCACTGGGGTCCTGAGCAATGATTCTCATGTCCTGTCCTAAGCCCCCACGTATTACAGCCACCGTACCGAAACATATAAAGATATGATGAATAAAAAGGCAAGATAGGACTAAGTAGTCGTCGAGCCCTAGGGAAGAGGATATCAATCTCTTTGCCCTTATTCGTAATGCAACAACAATAGTTGTGACAAGCGCGAGCACATAAGAGCTAATGAGAATGCCGGGGCCGGAATTCGAATAATCTAGCGGTATTTTGGTCTGATGCTCTACCGACGACGTCTTCATCTTGTTGTCTTTGAGATAGCGAGCAAAGTAGAAGTAATCAACGGTTCAAAATGAAAAGGCATCAGGGTGTGTCCACATTAAACCATTGACCACACCAGGTATGGCCTGGAAAGGTTGGGAGTTCCGGACCATGTCAAAGGGCCGGAGATTGATATGCTTGATATTTAATCCGTAGAGTTACCATCCTCGTCCCGGGTCCGCCAGATCGATAGAGATTCCAGCCCTTCATCAGGGAAACATTGGCGACATTGCATCGTTGCTGTAAGACAGAAAACGCCAAGTACACCGTGAGTAGATGAAACTATTGCCAATGGCAGTTCATTATCTTAATCTTGTTTCGATCTTTCGGGTTTCTCGCGAAATCTATCTCTACCGGCGCTTTAACTGTTAAGCAATATGCTGTGCTGCCATACTTATAGCAACCTTCTGTATGCGAGGTGGGTTACATCCGATATAAACCCTACTGTTGACTACTAGGCAACTCAGCCGTGGCTTTCATATGTTGTTTATTACGGGCCTCGTATTATCTTATGTGTAAGCATTATGCACAACTTTGAAATCAAGACAGAATAAACGTGGCTAATTGCACGACGTATATTTTTTCGCGCCTTTCGCATATTGCCCTCGTTTGGTTTCATTGCTCCTCTGTCTCTTGATTGTCAGTGAGTTAGTAAAGACTACCAGACGTTTCCATAGCTAATGTTCCTTGTGCCTTTGACGAGTTGTGCAATGCGGCGGTAAGAAAAGCCTTCATCTTGAAGCTGGTAAGCTTGTAAGAGTTGAGGTAACTGTATTGAATCTAGATTTCTGTTCAATGAATGGAAGAGAGTTAGTAGTCATTGCTTCAGAACTTACGAGAAACACTACTTGCAGAGCCTCTTTATATGTAAATACCTACGGTTGATAGTGAAAAGTGTTAAACCAAGTCAATTAATAGGATAATTTAGAAACCTTGGTTACCTAGGTGGGTAGGCACTCAACTTTGCAGGGAACTATGAGCAGAAAAGCTTCACTAAAAACAAAGGCATGTTAGGGATATGTGGATATAGCAGGGATACTGGTTAGTAAGGGTTTCTACTGTCTACGTAAATGGCAGCCAGCTCCCTTGAGGGAGGGCTAGGAGTTACTAGATCACTACAATAGACTGTATACTGAACCCTGACATTCGCTCTGTATATGATATCTATCACCAAGCATAGCTGAAAATATAACTAGGGGTTAAGCTCTTAAATATGTTTGAGGCTAGGAATTATAGAACATATCAGCAAGAAGAAAACAGAGCATGGTCGGTTACAGATTCAAGGGAAGATTGTAATGTAAAATGCACCTGAATATATGCAATACTCCTACTAGAAAGTGGTTTACTAATGCCATTAACGACAGAACGGAAGTCGGAACAGCCCCGAAACTTAAGAACCGGTGCCTTGATAAGTAAACAGGTACTAACAGGTAGTGGCCCAAAGGCCGTCGCTAAATCAAGCCTCGGCAGAATCAGCTGGCTGCTAAAAGGCTTCCACCGGCATATACCGGCTTACATGCGAGTGGCGGCCAGGGAAAAAGAACGGGATCTACTACTACTAATCTCACGCCACCTGTTCCTTAGAATAGACCATCTTACATAGTAAAAGGTCTTTGTGAAAATTTTTATTCCTTTGGCTTACATATTACGCATAGTCCTAGGCTATAGTTCGATTTATGCTTATTGTGATTTCTCTATAGAAACTTATTCTTATGTGTTATAGGTAGATGCCTAACCTTGGGTCCATATTAAAGTGTAACACTGCCGAATAACGTGCCAAACTACCGGATCTGATAATGGGAAATCGGAAACGATACCCGTGACGTCTATTCTTGTTGTACCGGTTGGCCAAGACAGACGCCAAGCCGAGGAGATTTACCTTGGCGATAGAATATGTGGAGTATGGACTAGGAATTGGTGAAAGAGCCGGGTTGGTGTAACATGATAGAAGCATCCCTGGGTGAGGTTTTCTATGATTTCTATGGTTTAACACGTGGTAGGCAAGACTTATAATTAGGTGTGTATGTACAAAGAAGTTTATTCTATGATATGTAAATAAGTAGGTGATGTGAAGTAGAATTGTTATATGCATGGCATTAAGTGAGGTAAGAATAACCACTCCAATAGCTTAGGTATAACATTCTTAAGCCGAGTGGAAAGGGGTAATGCGTAATTAGTGTGTTCGCGCGTTTGTACCCAAACGACAACTATCCTTCACCTAATAAAATACCTGGTATGTAGGTCTCGAAGATTTCGCTGCAACTTTGTAGCAGCCGAGAAAGGTCTTCTGCGCCTATGCTCCACCATCAAAGTGTCTTCTCTATCTGAAAGAATATGCGAAAGTCGATCGACCGTAAACCAATACGATGGAAAGACGGGCCGAAAAGGGCGTCAAAGGTGCAAGAGATCCGTAAACGCCTTACCCCCGCTATGCAATTGTATACCGAGTCAGAAAATGCTTTGCCGACCCATCCCGCAAGTCAAGTAGTTATTGTCGAAATTTGCGTAGAATGGGGTTGATGTTAGTTGTCGTCGTCGTCGCTAGCGCCGTCATCTTCGCCGTCTTCATCAAACTCCGCCAATTCCGCGTCCTCGCCTGTGTCACTACCTCCAAAATCGAGTTCCTCGTCGCTTTCTGCCCAAAACGCAGCATCGTCATCTACTGGCTTCGGCGGCGGTGGAGGCTCGAGGCTGGTTGGCATGACGAAGTCGCTGGGGATATCGCTCTTTGACTTTTCGACGATTTCTCTGGCTTTCTTATTGTAAGTGGCGCGATCGTCCCGATATGTTACGCTTGCGTCTACGTTTGCTGGAGAGTTGATTTCAGGATCATCCAAGAGTAAGAGTACGGACCGGAGCACAGACTCGACCCCCTGCAAAGGAGACCATCGCTCACTAGCCTGCTCCCCAGACATGAGGTCCTCACCGGGAGTGTGTAGAATGGAGATGCATAGCTTGCCGTCGGGGTAGACGTTGGGGTGATAGATGGGGACTAGAAACCTAAATGTCGGAGGCTGGTAAGGATACTCTTCAGTAAAGGTCATCTCAGCCTATTGCACATCGTCTTGTTAGCGCAGACCTCAGTTGGGCGATAACACTTTGCTTTGTTCCTCACCTTAAAGTAACCGCCATTAAATGCGCTATCGGGATTAACGACGATAAGACCGAGGCGCCAACGTAGGATATTGGCATTTACTAACTGCACGTGTGTATAGTTAGCGACATGATTAGGGGATGAAAGTGATTGCGTTGCCTACATCGATGTTGACCCATTTCTCTTTGGTTAGTTCTTGCATCTCGGACATGAGTCGGTGCTTAGCACCGCCAGCAAGTCTTGACGACGACATGGCGAGGTATAGATTTAGGGTTGTTGTATGGATTAAGAGGGTATCGCGAGCCCGGTGCGATGGAAGGATGTCCGCTCGCGTGCCTCGGTGTGGGAGTTAGAGGGGCCTGATCGACGAAAACACCGCCAGGCCGACTCGATCCAATGAATGGAAATGAAAGCGAAAGCGAAAGGAGAGACCTTGCGAACGCAAGAAAGGGAAAGGCTATGCGATGCCTCGCGGCAGAAAAAGAGAAGCGACTGAAAACAGGCTGGAGAGACTGGAGAGACTGAAGAGACTGGAGAGGCTGGAGAGGCGCGAAAATGGCGAAGAATCGTGAGAATCGTTAAGAAATCCGAACCGTTCAGCCCGATGTGGTTAGGTAGTAAAGAGTTGTTAAATAGTAGTAATTTGAGTTGGCCGGCGTCGGGTCAGAGATTGGGTGGGATGAACTGGACGGAGACTTTAACGGAGAGTGACCGGATTGTGCTATCTTAAAGTCTTGTATCCGTAACCGCGATTCCTCGGCGCCTGACTCGTCCCTTAAATGGCTTAAATGGAGAGTCTCCACCAATGAAGTAATCACACCTTGACGGGCAGCCCTTGAACCACACAGCTGTAGTGTACGAAGTATGTACATGTAAGAATAGACCCGAATAAGCGGGGACAAGGGGGGAGGGGGGTTAGGTAAAAAGGAACTCTTGGTACGGTTTACAGTGTATACATACATGTACCTGATGTATCGTGTACCGTACCTTCTTCCGGGGATCCCTAACCGCTCTGCCGCTCTGCCGCTCCGCCGCTCCGTAGGCTAGGTACGTTAGGTACCTACTTAGCGTAAGGCATTTCTCTCAATTCCAACTTCAACTTCACCTTTACCCTAGGTCTAGTTTCTGGTGCCTGAAAAAAATTCGTAGATCTTGTATTCAGGACAAAGATCTGGTTTAAGTAGCAATGAATAATCTGCATAAAGGTAGTGATTTGCTATATCCTACTGGCAAGAATTGGTCAATTGGTAGAAGAACTCAACTCTACCCTGATACTGCAGTACTAAGGACTGAGGGGTGCTATCGTCTACCTTTGTAGCAATTTCTTACTCATAACGTCTTCTTTATATATTGTATCAATTCTAGACATTTACTACCCCTGTTTCTGTGGCCTTTGTCAATATAATGTCACGATAATTTGGCTGCTAGAGGGGACCAGTACTCAATGGATCGTAGTATGGAGTAAGTCTACCATCTCTATGTTAAGCCTACCTAACCTAGGCACGTATATAAGTGAATTGTCTTACTTAAGGTCATGTAGAATATGAAATCGATCTTCTAATGTGCTCGGGCTATATAGATCTTGTCATCTAGTTTAGGTAGATACTGATATGAAGGTTTACTATTCATGTTCTCATAGGTACTATGTAGACAGGTAGACAGGTGGAGTAGCTAGGGTGATTAAAGCCCCTGTTGTGTGATGTCTCCTTTGAAGATCAGCTACATAGTAGTCAGCTAGTGAAGCTTTGGTATTTCTATTTACGGTAATGGAAAACGTGCTAGGTGCCTCATCTAACGGCTGACACGTTTTTACCTAGATGCACTCACTGTCCATCCAATATAGGTATAAATTCTATTCCGTCACTTATTCTTATGCCAGGCCAGGCTAGATCAGGTAAGGCAAGGCAAGACTTTCATCGTGTAACAGCCTACACTTTGAATGTATAAGAGGCATGGACCTTGGTAAATAAGGTACCTTGCATGTACAATACCATAGTACGGTTAGGTACCTAACCTAAGGCATTTTGAAGATATTGGTGGTGTGTAGCACAAACATGACCCGGTGTTAGGTCATGTACTATGTAGGTAGAACGTATGTATGTACCTACGTAGGTAGTCAGGGTATGTAGTGCATTTACCTGGCATGACCACCCACCCAAGGTACATAAAGTAAGCCAACAGGGGTGTGTTTAATTTAGGCTTAGGGCGGTTAGGGGTGTACGTATTTGAATAAAGGTGGGACTCTTGCGAAACAGGCGAGTTGCCCAGTCGCAAGGCACCACCTGCACTTCATTCTCCCCCCGTCCGCCCGTTTTGCTCGTCACCATTACAACAACTTCACCTTGCGTCCTTTCACCCAAGAGACCCGTCGACTTTTGTCTCCCGCAATCGACAACCACAACAAACGAGGCATCGCGACATCCAGGAGGATACTCTAGCGGCTTCGATATTGCTAGGAACATATTTTTTTTGGTTCACCGATACGACGTTTTAGGGGGGTTAAGTCGGTGAATGCTGGTAAACTCGGGTATCTTCGACCACAACAGCCGGTCGGCGGTTTCGCGCGACTCGCCACAGTGAGATCGATCGACTTTATCATTCCACTCCTCAACACAGTTTTATCGTCAATCGTCTATCGAGCGCATCGAAAAAAGTCAATCGGCCTGGTATCTTTAACATTTGTTCCGCATTTCGGCCCTCCCGCTACGCTCATTTACAATTATCTCGTCTTGTCAGCATTTTCGGTGTCAATTTTTGCTGGCATTCTCTAGAGATTTCTGACGACTTCTCCACCCCCGACTTACGCCGCGCTTCGTGATTATCCATTCTTTCCACCTCAGTTTCTCGATGGCGACCATGTCATTCAATCCTCAAACGCCTCAGAGTCCTTCTCAATTTTCCCCGACCACAGTTGACCAGGTATCGAGCATGAACAGCTCTATGGCTTCCATCACAACGACTCTGCCTACGGTAAGTTACAACTCTTTTTTTTTTCTTCAGTAAACAATTCTTCGACTGCCTAAAAACAATTTCATTATTCTTCCCCAATATTTCGTCCCTTTTTTTTCGTTACTTCGGGATATATATTAATTTTCGCACCGTCGTAGCCGGCACATAGCGTGAACGGGTCGGCCCAACCAGCCGATATGTCTCATGATGCTACAATGTCTGATGCCTTTCCAACCAAGCGAAAATATCCGTTCGACGATGCTGGAGATCATGAGCACAAGAAAGTCAGCCTCGAGAATCGCCGAGTTGGTATTGAGAACCTGCACCTAGATGTTGGTGAAAAGTACCTTCTTTGCAGTACTCGTAAGACTCCCTTTACTCATACATGCTTTACACTCTCCCGTCCTTCCTTTACCAGATTGATGGTAATTAATAAAGGCCGCGCTTGAATGAAATTTGATACTTTTTGGTTGACACTTTCTCATTTAGCCTACCCCCCCTCTTATCCGAGTCTATCCAGCGATTTCTTTGAAATGTTCGGATTAACCGGCATTGCTGCCGAGGTCGCCCGCACAAAGCCCAACGGAGAAAAGAACGCGCTTCGCAAGACGTACAAAGGTCAAATAAAGACTCTAGGACTAAGCGGTCATTTTGATGCGGTCAAGAAGGACATTGACTCCCCTGATGGCCTATTGGCATTGGTCGGCCTTGACGAAGATACATGGATTAGTCGGGAAGTAAGCGGGAAGGAGATTGAGAAGGGATTATCGCAAACCCACCTGGCGCACCTACCTCGAGCGGCGACGATGGCTAAAGGTTCTATCCCAAAGGCGGCATGGGATAGTTCCGTCCTTGGTGACCTAGCACCAGGTACTTTACCGAAGAAAGGTAGCCACGACTCGGCCGCTAGACAGACGGCCCCTAGCACTCCGGCTGCCTCAGCCCCAGGCATTACTCCGAAGTCGAACAAACCGTTGACGCCGCAGATCGATCGTAATCGTCGAATTGGGAAAAAGCGCAGCTATCAGGACAGCAGTTTCGAGGGGTACGGTGAAGGCTATGCTGATGACGATACAGGCGGGTATTCGACCGGCGATGGGGATGAGCGGTCCAAGTTGAAGAGGAGAAAGCAGGTACGTGCAGATTGCCCGTCTTCTGCAAGCCTCTTTGCTGACCGATCGCAGAACTCCGGTGACATGTCTTCGTTCAGAGGCGCCAGTAGCCAAAACTTCAGTGGCAGGATAGGAACGTGAGATTGAGATACCCGGTTAAGGGACGAGATATGACAGTTTTGTGCACCTGCAGCACTGGAAAAGGTTTGAAACGTTTTGTCAAACCCGAATATCCACGTAGACCGTTACGGTTATTTGCATTTCCCAATGATTTTTTCAGCATGGCGTAAGGCGTTCGGACGATGAGGAAGAGCAACAGGCAACACAGGCTTAAAGGCCTACACGATGAATTTTGACGGCAGACGACTTGGTTTGACTCGTCGTATATATTGCTTAGGGAGAAAAATGAACCATCTCAGCCGGGGTCATGGTAATCAACTGCCTCAATGCGCTGATGATCTATGCTATGGATATGACACGGGCACTTGGTAGGGTATTAAGTACCTCGGGTGTCTTGTTCTGCCCATTCAGATCAAATAGCATATCAGTTGTAACCATCACTCACCCGTTGGCTTGACTTATTTATGAGCATTTTCAGGGTGGAAGCTGAAAGTCGGTGTGTTTTATATATACACAAGAAAAGGGCATGCAACTTTGATAACTCGTTTGCATTTGCGAGAGCACGGGTTTATCACCTTTTAAAGGAGGCAACCCGATCCAGGTTACTACGGGTTTACTGACTGAAGTTCGATGATAAGCTCCGACGATATGAGCATTCAGTTATGAAGTATTGGTCCTCCTTTTATGAGAGAGCTGACCTGATGGAGATCATAACCATTTATCCTATTCGTAGGAGCCCTGAACCGGTTGTCCGGTGCGGGCGATGATAGTTGAATACGATTTGACTTGCCGAGATACCAACAAGTGCGTCCTGATTACATGACCTGATCATTTTTTTTTTTCCTCGTATGAGCTTATCGTGTATTTTGAAGGGTTCTAAGCTAACCCTCCAAGCTAACCCGGTGGCTATGCTAATGCCCTGTAGAGATGGCCAAGCCAAAATGCGTAAGTGGGTTTAATATAGTATTCCGAGAAGTTTTCTTTCCTCCGGAGCGGAAATTGAGTTGATCTTATGTACTTGTCAACCCATGGGATTTGTAGCCGAGAATCCAGTAACTTCCAAGTCAATTGTGACTCCTTGGATAACCGTCGAAATAATATACCTAGGTAGATCAAATTCATATACTGTCATGTTTGTTGAAAAAGAACCTTTGAGCATTAGGCCTCCAAGTGTAACTAGGTACCTACAGGCTTATATAATATATTGTATTGTACAATACAATATGTTACCAAAAGTCTGTGTGCACCCGGCCATTTTACACCAAAAGTCATTACTTTCAACAGATAATTAAAATTCGAAATAAAATAGTAAAAATATTTTACTTTATATAATCTTAAAGGTAATTATTATATTATTCATAATATTATTAAGAGATTTTAAAAAAATATTATATTTATAAAGATATTTATAAATATATTAAAGATGTTAATAAATGTAAAAGGTTAAATGTACTATTCCATATAAAATATTAAGAAAAGTACATAAACCTTTTTAAGTTATTTTTTTCTTCTTCTTTAAACCTATCCCATACAATAATTCTTAAAGGTATTTAAAATTAAAAAATACTAAAAGATTATTAAAGCTAACTTTTATATACAAACGAAATTAAATTAATTTATTACTATTTATTTCGAATTTTAATTATCTATTGAAAGTAATGACTTTTGGTGTAAAATGGCCGGGTGCACACAGACTTTTGGTAACGCATTGTACCTGGTCTAGCTGATACGCAGCTAAGTGTAGGCAATTCCGAGGCTGTGCACGGGATAAGGCAAAGAGGGTCGATACTTTCCTTACCTAACCTTTCCTTACCTTATAAACAGGTACACTTCCATGTAGTGCAAAACCCCGCATTACAGTGAGTACCTCACCACACAGCTACAGTACAAGAACTCTCTGCTCCGGACATTCACTTATCCCTACAACTTCAACCTATCATCTACCGCTCTCGCTACCACTTTATTTTACTACAATTATGACTTATTGACAACGTTGACAACGATAACAAAGGTCCAAGATCAGGCGTATATCCAATTTAATATTCAAGTAATAAGTAAATATGCTACTGGGTACTAATGCAACCTAAGAGACGCCGACTTACGTCAACGGCCATCTGAGCCTCGTTGGTCCGAATAGGGGCATAAATTAAAGCTGGGTGGCTTCGCACATTTTGATTTCATTTTGATTTCATTTTGATTTCTTACTCTCGTGGCATCGCCGTTATGGACCGCCTGTCTTCGGACGAGGTGTCCTTAGATGTTCCTCGCCCTACAATCGGCCATCGACGCGGTTCATCTTCACTATCGCTGTCGACGTTAGATGATCCTCGAACCTCTTCCACCCAGTCCTTGGTCCCTTCATTTTCAGACGAAGACTCGGGACGTCGTAAGCTACTAGTCATCTACATCCACGGCTTCATGGGCAGCGACGCCTCTTTTCAGTCTTTTCCTGCCCATGTGCACAAGTACCTCAAATTGGCCTTGTCCGAGACTCATGTTATCCATTCCAAAATCTACCCGAGATACAAAACTTATAAGGCACTCGACGTAGCGCGCGATAACTTTAGCAGATGGTTAGCTCCGCATGAGTCTCCAAACACCGATGTGGTTCTTGTTGGACATTCCATGGGAGGTCTGTTGGCCGCCGATGTCGCCCTGATGGTAAGTTACACCTACCCGGATAGTTATCAAGATAACTAACAATTCACATCAGCCATCAAGAAATCATTATCAGATGGGGTACTTTTTACATCGCATCATAGGGACAGTCAACCTAGATGCTCCTCTCCTCGGACTACACCCAAGTATTATTACAGCTGGTATTGCTAGCTTATTTCGATCTAAGCCGAACCAAGCAAATATACCGGAGGAGACAGAGCCGGACGAGCCAAGACCGGATGATGAATCGTCCTATTCACTTTCTGAAGTCGCTTCATCAAACACATCAATATATTCCCATCCTTCTATTGCTTCTCCCACTCCTTCTCAGTCCTCCAGAAGACCGCAAGGGCTTCCCTTTGGTATGACATTTGATCCAAATTTCAACCCGTCGTTTTCCAACGATGTTCCCCTTAGGGATAGGGGCTGGTGGAGAAATATTGTCCACTTTGCCGAGAAACATAATTCCGAAGGCCTAATAGACGCTGTCACTCGTCACCTTATGTCGCATCTGGAATTCGGAAGCTGTCTCTTGGATACCATTAACCTTAAGACTCGGTATGAGAACATCCGTAGGTTGGAGGATGTAGACGACCTCAAAGATCATGGATTCCCCCATGTACCCCCGCAAGTTAGATTCGTCCAGTACTACACTGTGTGTTACGGATATCCTAAGAAGCCCAAAAATCCAAGCCCTAATGAAAACTCCGAAGCTTCTGAAGCTGTACTAGACACACGCTCAGCTCCCCAAACACCCCAGATTTCAATTCAGCATCACGATGATCTCCCAACACCGCCTATTGATACTCCATCGCAGGACAATCCCAGTGCTAGCCCCGAAAGCCCTGGTTTACAATTACTTGATCCTATACCCATGGTTGAAGAGCCTGAACCATTGCCTGAAGCAGATCTACCTGACCGGTCATTAAATGATACTGCGGATAAAGTCATAAATAGTGATATCTCAGCCGACCATAGCGAGAGCAAGACGACGGAAATGATTCCCCAACAAAGTCATGAAAAATCTTCGTCTCAACAATCTTCCGATAACGATAAAATCTCTACAACCGATCTTAGTGATGCTGTGGCGTCTTTAAGTATAGGTCTTCCCACTATACCGGAACTCCCTGTGAAACCTGAGACGCCGGATCTTAACCAGTACACGGATAAGGAGGCGCGGAAACAAGCCGAGAAAGAAGCCAAGCGAGTACAAAAAACCTACGATAAGCTCGTAAAGGATCGGGAGAAGGCTATCAGAGAGCGACAGAAAATTTACGATAAGAGAAAAAAGAAACTAGCGCAAGAAACGGAGAAGAAGGCGAAAGAAGAACAAAAGCGGCGCAAGAAAGAAGAAGATGCCGCTGCCGCTGCCGCATCGAGTTCCACCTCAGAGGACAGCGCTCTTAGGAATGCTACTTCTTCTTCTTCCTCGCCAGCCGCGCAGTCAGAAGACCTTACAGCGAACTCCCCAACACAGTCCCAGGGCAAGACTAAACCGCCGAAACCGCAAAAAGAGCGTAAATTCTGCAATATTCCGAATAAGGTGGACGGGCAGGTCGATCCAAAGTGGGTCAAGGTCTTTATGAAGGACATGGACCAAGTCGCCGCGCACACGGGGCTATTCTTCAGGGGCGAGCACTACGAAAAACTCGTCGGCGACGTGGGCCAGACAATTGTAAGCTGGGTGCAGGACGACATGACGAAGAAAGCTATTTTGGAGATGGAAGCGTAACCTAAAGCATTATTAGTTCTGTCATGGCTTTTTCTGAATTAATTGGTAGCATCGAGAAGCACGCTTTGTGCCAGTATGATTAATATTGTAATGATACCCAAGAGTCAACAACAGGCAATAAACAAAGCATTGTTAGATTTTCACCGACGATTTGAATCTTGAGAATATCTTTGGAACATCCAGTTAGATTAGATTACATAGATTATCTATTACCAGGTACCGTAGGCCGGTTAGTCGAAATCCATATACGATTTATTATTCGTCTCCAAATGCACCACCAGCGGTGCTGGAGCGCGGATAGCTCTCATTTCCACACCCTCGTTTCCCACCTTTCCGCTCTCCTCATCATCATCAGAGTGTAGCTCGTGCATACAATACGTCCCATTTTCATCACGAGTAACCCGCCCCCTCGTCCCCCTCCAACTCGGGGAAGAATCGACCGCCGCAGTAGTACCACTACCACTACCCAACAAGCGGGGGAACGCGCGCGCGACCATGGGCCGCAGGGTAGGCAGACACGCGCAGATAATAGCCAAGTCGAGCTCGACGCCGGACCATATGCCGACGGAAAGCCCGCTGGCGGACGGGTCCTTGGCTGTGCTGCCGCTGCTGCTGCGCGGCATCAGGTGGTACAGGGCGAGCAGGCGCATGATAGACGCGATGCAGACGACGGCGCCGACGGTGAAGACCGCGGTGAGCGCGACGCGCTGCCTGGGCGCGATCCGCAGCCTGCGCAGCAGGGGCACGGGGACGGCGAGGACGGCGAGGTCGAGCGCCGTGTTGACGATGGAGGTGGCGAACATGAATAGCGGGAGATCGATGCAGAACCGGTCGTGTGTTGTGTCCGTGCCGGAGCCGGAGCCGGGGCCGGAACTGGGGCTGGGGTTGGGGAGGATCCAGGACAGGTAGACAGGCACGCAGGCGAACACGCCGCCGAAGAAGAGGACGAGCCCGAACAGGGAGATGAAGAGGACCAGCGAGTAGCAGAAGAGCTTGAAGCGCTTCCCGTTCCAGATCCGGAGGTACGATGTCACGATGGACATTTTGATGAGCGAGGATGAAAGACCCCAGAGGGGCGGCGAGATCCATAGTGTCTGGAACGGTGTTAGATAGCGTTTCCATGCCTTGATCTTAGGATGGTTATTAGAATTTGAAGGACTTGCCTTCAACGCTACAACTTGCTCTTCCTCAGTCATGCTGGATAGCGGGTTACCGAAGCCTACTGCTGCCCCTGAAACGCAGTTCTGTTAGTCAAGGCAGTTCAGTAAGTCTATCATATTCAAGCCTACTCACCAGCCATATTCGCCAAGTACGTCCCCAAGGCACATAGCTAAAGAACGTTTAGCATGGCCACCATCTATATAAGCAGGACATTTGGGGGGGTAATCGAGGACATACCAACGCGGCAACACATAGCCAATCGTCGATACCCGAACTGCTCAATAGAGTCACACGAACGCGGAGTCGTAAGCCAACAGCCAAAAACGCAGCGGCTAAGAAAGGCGTAGCGACACCGACTAAGGAAACACCGTTGTTGGAGAGAGGCATCTAGTCGGGGTGTATACACAAAAGAAAAAAAAAGAAATATTAAGCAATTAGTAGCATAGAAACATAAAAAACTTTGACCGAGAGACCCAAATATTTACAGCAACTGGGGTAAATAAAATAGCAGAGGAGGTCATATGTTAATAACTTCGAATCTAATTATATCCAATGATCTTGAAGCCACAGAGACGTCACATATGATACATGAAAGATGAGACGGCCTGCCTCTTTAGCATATAAAAAAACAGCCTCATGTCTTGCATCAAGAAACATAGGATGAGCCAAGAGACGTCCCAAGATCTAACCAAGAAGTGAAGGGGGGGATATTGTTCCATTAGGGCTTACCCCATTTTCCAAGAAACAAACTGAATCTAGGTACGTATGATCTAAACTGCCTAATATATGGTGGTGGCTTGCGGATCATTATGGGCAAGAACTCGGTAGTGAAAAGCTTGAGTTTGACAGGTAAGCTACCACCATATGTTAGGTAGCTTAGGTGACTCCGAATATAGGATAGTAGTGCGTTCACTAGATTCAGTTGCTTTTTAGAAAATGCGGTACTGTCATTTCGAAACATAGCGACGGTTCGGGTCCGAGATCCACGAGGCGTCTTTGGTTCGCTGCAGAACGTAAGATTCCTCCTCACCAAAATAAACCCCGTAGGAATCGTTTCAATTTCTAAATCGAAGACATTCGGATCCTTACAATACCGAACCAAAGGCTACGGCTCCGAGCTAAAAAAGATTGAGTAGGTGTTACAGAGCCGTAGCTCTTTAGGCACGGGCCGGTGCCCGTCACCCCATATTCCCTATCTAGGTAGGAGATAAGTGTTCTAGGCGGAATCCTTCGACCGCATAACTCCGAAACAGTATGGTGGAAGATCAAGCCGACGTGATAACACGAGGGTATATACACCTAAAGTTAGTTCTTACCACCCATTCATGATGTACTCTCTTAGGAAGTATTTCTTCTGATGTGATTTTCGTTCAGCGACCATGTCAGGTATCATGATATCGATGACGTTTCCCTTTCAGCGTGCCAGCATACGGTTAAGAGAATTTGAGCATAACTGCTTTTCTCCACCGATTTTGACAAGCTGCTGACTCTTCTAATCCAAGTTACACAGCCGTCGGTCGCAACCTAGGGACACCCATGGGAACCTCTAAGAGGGGGATGGGTAGGTAGCTAATCCATTAGAAGCGCACTAGGAATTCTAGTACGACATCAGGCCTAGTAAGATGACAAGCATGGAGGAGTTGCTTAACCAGGTGATACATGCGATAGGTATAACAACCATACCTATCACTGTCACACTAGGTCCTGCGGAATACTGTTAGACTGTAACATTATACGAGTATGATACTAGACCAGAACATAGATCTTCCAGATGGTCTAAGGGAAACTGAAGTCACGGAAAAACGCACCTTCGGCTTCGGTGTTATTTCCGACATTCCTCGAAAATATATTTATAACTGCATAAGCTCTCAGTTTCCTAAGAAATCTAGCCCATGAGGTAGCTATTGACGCTTTGCAATGTCGCTCGGCTTGGGTTTGCTTCGGGGAAGGCCGTCATGATACGGCTAAGCTTGACCCTAATATCGCTCTTGGTGTGCCCAGAAAGTCGTGCATCGGGTTTGATATTGCCTTCGCTATCGAAATTTTGACATGACAGCGCAAGGGCTATTCCGACCGACAAATCCTTACCGGTCTCACAGGCGATCAAGATACGTCGTTTTTCAGATGAGCTCGTGGCTAAACCTTCCAAGGAAGAATTGGAATCTGGTTCCCGTTGGAGGAACCGGCGTACGAAATCGTTGATGTTGGGGAGGGCCAGGCGAAGATTGCGACTAGCAAGCTTATGCTTGCCTATACCGACTTCCATGAACGATGGGCTCTTAACCCAAGTACTTGGGTCTGTAGTGTTGGAATGAATAGTAATTGTGCAAGTTGATGAGGAAGTTGAGGCTTCAGTAAGTGGTAAACAGCTGACGAATAACGACGGCGCAACCTCCCTAGGGCCTGGCGCGCTCACGTCGGCAGCCGAATTTGCGACCAAGGAGCGCACAAGGTCGGGTAGATCCGCTTCCGGGGTAGATAAAAGGATATCTTCATGGCGCCAGAAGACCGGGGGTGTTAATCCCAGGGCCCAATTCTCGGTATCATCGCCGGCGCCTTGGATGTAGCCCCCCTCGCTCATTTCCCCGCCAAGAACTCGGCGGGAGCTGGTGCAACAGATGACGGGATGAAAGTCGTCAAATATCTGGTCCGTCGGGAGAAGTTGCGATTCCTGAGTAACCCATATGGGCCTGAGTGGTTTCTTCAGTTCCTGGCGTAAGGCGTCCAGATTGATGCCGAGCTCTTTAAGCGAAGCCACATGCTCTGGGATTCTCGCTTCTATTTGGGCATGTTCAGATCTCGATACTGTGTTCGGAGGAGTATATAGCTCGTGAAGTGCTGGTGTTTCCGGGAACAAGATGTGATTCAGAACACAGCACCAAATCGGCACTGTCTTACTGAGAGCATCTGGCATCCGTTTTCCTCTCCGCGTTGAGTCCACGATGATGCAGCCATCATTTGCGCCAATGATGCTCAACAAGTTCAAGTTCAATCGTCGTGTGCTGAACCTCCACTGGCCCGTGTGACCGTCCGTGCTTTTGAAATAAGCAGACCCAGCTTTGTTTGCCGGGGGAATGTACCAGCTACCGCAGCGCTCGTTGGCAATCAGTGGACGGGCGAATGCAGATGCCACCTCGGATACGAAATCTGCATCTTCCCGTATGGAGCGTAGACGGTTGTTGATGGAGAGGTTTGCTCTTTTAAGATCGCCCAGTATGCGTGAGAAATTATGATTTGCTTGTGGTGAAAATACAAGCTCCGATGTAGCTGTAGCCATATAGATATATAGATATATAGATATATAGATATATAGATATAAATATGTATGAATGTAGAGATATATATAAATTGTGTATAGATATAGACAGCAAAAAAATGAATATCTGGTGTAGTAGCACAGGGGAAGCAAAGAACCTTGGAATGATGTACAATAAATACGACGAAGACGAACCAGCCAAGAGATTTGTGTATAAACATTGAGCATCGGACATGGAGACAAGGGTTTAAAAAGCGGGCCCAGCAGATTCTACTAAGTACAGGACCTAGCAGGGCGTGCACGATCATAATACCACTGTATTGGTTTAGTACATCTAACCTTCTTCTTAGAACTTAGGGGTGGACAGTGGCCCATACGCTAAATTCTACATAGGTGGCTTACATACCATTCTGCCACTATAGTTATAGGGGAACTAGCTGCTATTAGTAGATCTGACACTGTATAGCTTTTTTTTTTTTTTTTTTTTTTTTTTTGGTTAATGCATACCTAGATAGCTTACCTATCACATGTGAAATATTACTAGTGCTGTCTACGTAAACTCGACGACGCACCCCAAAGGGGTGCTGCGCTTTAATTAAGGAAATGGGCAAGATTAGGGATTTGATCCGAAGTACTTCCGAATATATGTAATTCTTACGTGTTTAGAGGTATTTTCTAACATTTATAAAATTTCATAAGATATCATTATTTGTTTTCCTTTTCAAGTATGTAACAAGGGTCGGAATGGCTTCTTATTGGTGCTTAAAGTCTGGTACGCTAGCTTAATTACTGCCCGATTCCTTAATTAAAGCGCAGCACCCCTTTGGGGTGCGCCGTCGAGTTTACGTAGACAGCACTAATACTTGGCAATAAGAGTTAGGAACATGGCAGACACGGCAGCACGGCAAACAGAACACCTACCATTACTTAAGGCTCACATTTTATAGAGAGAACTTCAAATCTGCCAGAGCAATTCCGCTGAATAATCTATCTATTTGCCTCCCTAATACAAGGCGTCTATTCTTATAGGGTACATAGGTTAGGGTAATACCGTCCCAAAGTCCTAATTAATCCTTATTGCGATGTACGAGACGAAATTCGTGATTGTGAAATTAAGAATTAATCACATCGTACGGGGGCCGTTCCGTCTAATCCAGCCCTTCACCGCACGTCCGCATCGACTTTTTCCTCCACACCAATGCCGCCATGCGCCATACCTAGACTCGCGCATTACTTCTAGCAGATGACGTCCGCCTTCACAAGGACCACATAGTCGGCTTCCTTCTTCAGCAGACACGGCGAGATTATCATGTCTACGATCGTCGTCGTTCCGAGGTGGCTTCTCACTTGCATCGTAGCCTCTTGGTACGCGAATCCGCGCGTCCGCTCGCTGCCGGGTTTATCCGACATCAAGGCCAAGTATCGCGAACGGGCTAATATAGTGCTTAGTTCCGCCGCCGCCGTAACAATCTCAGCGAGAGACTTGGTCAGTGCTTCCGTGTCGACCCCTGTCGCGAATAGCGTAGTAGCGTCTAGTATTTTCTTCGTCACGTCACTCACGACGGCCGGGTCGGGTTCGCCAGCCTTATTCAACAGCTGCGCCGTGTGTATTCGCCAGTTCTCAAATTCCGCCTCCGACGTGTTAGTTAGAAGAAAGCGCCCCAATTTCGTAGCCATATCGCCGTATTCCTTGCCCCACACGCGACAATATTTGCTCAGCAGACACGTGTACAAGTATCTCCAGATGAGAGCTCGGAATATATAGGACGTGAGGTTGCCGTTGGTCACATAGCTCTTCCAGTGTTTCGAAAGGTGCTCAAACTCCTCCTTTGACTTCTCCGGTACCAGCTTCGGCTGGATTGTCTCGTTGAATCTATCCAACGAGAGCGTTCGGATCTGGTCCCGTAGATGCTCCCATCGTTTTATGATCTGCTCGTCCGTGACGTCGCAAGCGTCTACGGCATCAAAGCTGCCTCGTCTAGCCTGTACCTGTCGCTGCAAGTATTCGCAGAGCTCAGTCTTTTCCGTCAGCTTTTTCGTCACGTCTTTGAACTTGGACTCTATATCCTGCATTCGCGACCGGGTGACCACGATCGTCTCGCCATCATCCCCTTCCCGCGCTACGGGACTATTGGCTTTATTGGCTTCTGATTCATCCCTCAGGAGTGAAACCAGTGAGAGTCTTTTCGCGTGCTGCTTGCTTTCCTGGGAGAGCAGCAGCTTCTCGTCTCCTTCAGAAGCTCCATTTGCCTGACGTAGTCGTCGGACTTCAGCTTCGAGCTGTTGCAGTTTTGCTTCAAAGTCCTGCTTCTGCTGCGTCCAAGCAGTCTGCGCCGCCGCATGGTCTGCTCGTAGCTGCCTGACCTGAAATATTTTGTCCGTGAGCGCGCCTTGCGTCTCAGCAAGCTGACTTCGTAAGGCATCCATGATGAAGGTTGGGTAAGGTACCCAAGGTAATCTCCAGTGATGATTTGTGGAAGATAATAATTCCGAAAGCGGGTTGTCTGGGGTTAATACGGATATGGATCCAATGGATATGGATATGGATATGGATTATGGATGTTTTCTTATCTGATCGTATACCTAAGATTACGTTGTTTTTATTGACGTGCTCTGACCTTTATTTGGTCTGAGTTTTACACCAAGTTCTGCACCAAAGTCTGCACCAAGTTCTGCACCAAGTTCTGCACCATCTTTGTTATGAAGTGCCTAACTTTGCACTTGTACTGTACCAACACTTTAGGAAACTACCGGAAACCCTTAGGTAGCTCCCCATTTCCCACCTTTTGAAAATTATTCCGCCAAATTCATTGGAAAGGACGCTTTCAGATCAATTGTGCACCTAAGGTACCTAACCTAATCTATCTGTCAATCAAACGCTACCTAGGTAGTTATACGCGACATTTCTTCTATGCCTAGGTACTTAGGTAATCTACACCCAAGGATACCTTACATGTGAGTGGATGATCGAGACACCTCCCACGCGCCCATATCGCAACGTTATGCCCCCCCCCCCCCCGAAAAATCAACTCCTGCCGGCGCTAAATAAACCATTATGCCTCTAATTCCTAAACGTCCATCCTGTACTTCTCAATTTAAACGACCTCAGCGTTCACTCGTTCTGATGCTGCTCAAGGTCCATGAGGTTTCTCCGCTTCATGTAAAGTACTCGCGCTTTCTGAACAGCCTCCATATGTTCCACGTCAGAATCGAACAACTTCAATTATCTGACCAAGGCCGGTGAAATCACGAGCTCTACGTTCTCGCCATCATCTAGTCTCGTGCCGTCTATTGTCATCCATTTGTCATCATAGGACTGCAGTGCATCATGAGCGTCTGAGCGACTCTTTCTCATGATTTCCACTCGTATACTAAAGCGATTAAGATCTAGGGCTATCAACGTTGCAAGCTCGAGATCTTTTCGACCCTTGACTCAATATCGTGCTTCGCATTGTTCTGCTTTTCTTCGACGACGAAGGTTTCAATCAGCCCTAAAAGCCGTTCTTGAAGTCCTTTAAGCCTGGTACCCTCCTTTGCGGAGTCATACAATATCTGGGTGGTGTGCGTTCGCCAGGCAATGAGTGCTTCCGTATCACCACCATATTTTCCCACTAAGCAAGGGTTAGGTATCTGAGAAATGGTTTGAAGAGTATTTCAGGGATCTTCTTACCTTGAATTTCACGTAGGGCATGTCCAATCCCATTACCCTTGTCCGATAACTTAAAGGGATCTTCCATGAACTCGGTACATAGAAAATGCCATATGAGAGCTTCAAATGAACGCCCTGCATACGAGCTCACTCGTAGAAACTTGTGTAGTGGTGTCTGAGACATCTCCTTGAACCTTTTTTCGACGTGCTCTGGTATGGCATCTTTATCGTATACCTTGACAAGGCTACACTTGACAAGGTCGGAAATGGCGTACCTCAATTTATCGAATCGAGAATATGCTAAATCCAAATTGTCCATTGGAAGAAACTTTACCGGTGTTTTCTTGAGTTTCTCTTCCGCCAATTCGAGGCAGGAAGTTTCATAACGGAACTTGGTCTTCGTAGACTCAAGGTCAGCCTTAGTTGATTAAGCTCCTCCCTCAACAGGATCAACTTCTTGGTCATGCTGTCGCTTATTTTGCGATGCTACTGCCACCTTGGGCTCAAAATTCTTATCTGAGATATCTGACTTCTTGCTGTGATCTTCAGTCGCGTCATCGTCCTGACCGCGCTTCCGTTTCTTGACATCCATTGTCTTCGGTTCCGACTGTACACTCTTGATTGCACGTCTTGGTCTCTTCATCGCTTGACGGTCTTCGCTTGAGTTATCTTTCTGATTCCGCTTTCTCTTTTTGCCATCATTATCAATACCACCTTGAAACTCTGGAGGTGGCATGATTGCAGTTGACGCAGAGCGCGTCATTGAACGCAATATGGGCGGCATAGCTGAGGATGTATCAGAAGAAGCATTTGCAGGTGTATCGGAGAAGACGGTTGTTGGTGAAAATGTGGCCCCAACTTCAGTAGCACTTGCAATTTTGTGTTACTCTCGACTTTGTCGAAGAGAAGGAGCCGTTGAGACTTGCGATATTCCCGTGCTAGAAAGTTTGCGCTGTTTAAATAAATGCCTGAGGTAATCGCGTGTCTGCTCAGGCACAGTACCTTCTTCGTATATGAATTCCTATCTACAGTACCTTATGTACCTTAGGTAGGTAACTTCTTTATTCCTATTTAACTTCACCCTCCATACGTTCTTCTTTTCAAATTTCTACCAAACTTATCTCATACAAGAAACGGAATCCAACTAGACATCTCTGACCAAACCTTACCTGCCTCAGTTACTTCTTCCTAGGCATAATTACTTCGATCACAATACATAAATGTCTATTATCTTTTCCGTCTCCTTTTTTCTTTTCACGAATTATATCCTTACCTTTATAAAAAGAAGAGAGAACTGGAAAGCTGTCGCTGTGTTAAAAATATAACTTTCCATCCATACTTGGCATGGTAAATAGGACAATACCTGCTCATCATGGAGTTGTTCAACCCGGTAGATTATTCCAAGAATTGGAATGGGGGTGGTTTTCTAATTGGGATCGATATTGGAACAACGTAAGTAAAATGCCATATGTGATTCCTTCATGTTACTAATTATACTTAGATATTCAGGAGCTTCGTATGCTTATCATAAGGATGGAATTCTAAAGTGTCAGGTTACCATTTTAACTCTTCGCCTATGGCCTGGTCCCCCAGGCGTCAATCTAGGGGATATAAAGATCCCATCGACCATCTCTTATGATGTTAACGGAGCTGTCACTTGGGGACTAGGAAATCAAGGCAAACAACACGTTATATCATGGTTCAAGCTTCTTCTAGTAGACGACGACGATCTACGCTCGGAATTTCACGAATCGAAGCAGCTCCAAGAGGCGAAGCGCCTCATGAGTATTTCAAGAAAGAGCCCTGTCCAGGTCGTTGCGGACTTGCCAAGAAACATCTTCGAACATATAGTCGTGTATATGGGCCAAGAGAAGACCAACAAGTTCGTAAAGGAAACCCCTTTTCACTTGGTCATTACAGTACCCGCGATCTGGAAAGGTAGAGCACTGGTACGAATGCAAGAGGCCGTAGAATTATCTGGCATTCTCGCTGATCGCCCTAACTACAGTAGGGGTCCAAATTTATCCGGTCCACATCGAAATTCCCACCAAAAACGGCCATTTTGCTACTTTGTCACTCTGCGATATCTTTGCGAATAAATGTCAAAGAAAAGTCAAACTAGATTTATTTTGAAGAGAATCGATTTAACTCCATATTTTGTGTAAAAGTTATTTCTGTTTAGTTAGTACTGAAAGAGCTATTGTAGTTTAAAGTCAACCTTAATGAACTTTTGAGTGGTTCCCCATACAAATCGCCATTTTTTGTATGGGAAAATTTTAAAAGTCTATTAACGTTAACTTTAACCTGCAATAGCCTTTTTAATATTACATATGAAAAAGATATCTCTATATAAAAAGTCAAGTTAAATTAATTATCTATTGAATAAAATTCACTGCATATTTATATGACTTATATTAGGAGAGATAACGCAGAGTGACATAGTAGCAAAATGGCCGTTTTTGGTGGGAATTTCGAGGTGGGCCGGATAAATTTGGCCCATTACCGTAGGTTCCAAAAAGGGCAACATATATGTTCGCTACAGAGCCGGAGGCAGCTGCACTAGCAGCACTTCCGGAGTTGAAGAAATAGGACACACTCCTCCCTGGAAACTCGTTTGTTGTTGTAGACCTTGGAGGAGGAACCATCGTATGTTTATCAAGAGTCCATTGGGTTCCATATTTAACACTAATTCTAACAGGACTGTGTGAACTATGTGGTAAATGATCATGAGCCTTTCGAGCTTCGAGAGGTAGTCGAAGGTGATGGCGCTCTTGGTGGTGCCATATTTCTTCATCAGTCATTTAATGTAGCCATCAAAAAGAAATCTTTTAACCAACACGGCAATACCTAGGATCAACTACACCCGCTTGAACGAGCAAGGATCATGAATATCTGGGAAGATTTTACCAAGGGAATACACAACACTAAACCAGACGGAACGCTCATTCTGAATGTTTACTCGGAAATTAGCGTATTGAACAACGAAGATAATCAATGTGTTTTAGCTAACTAGCACAACTTACTTGTCTACGCGCTCATCTTTTATTGATTCATATCTGACTGGAAGCGTAGGTCATCTTGCTTGTTGGAGGACTAGCACAGTGTTCATATATCGTTGAATCATTGCAGAAGTGCTATTTTGAAGAAATTCCTATAGGTAGGTAGGGAAAGGGATGATCTCCCACGGGTTGTTGTTTCCAAAGGTGCTGTGATCTGTGGGATGGAGCAGCGGGTTTTAATTCGCTCCCATATTGCCAGGTACAGTTACGGATACTTCTTGAACAAGCCTTTTCAGGAAGGAGTCCATCGTGCGGAGGACCGATTCTACGACGCATTGAGAAGCAGCTATATGGCCCGAGACCAAATGGAATGGGTGGTCCGGCGGGTAAGTCCGAAATATATACCTTCTATTTTACGAAGATTCCATACAACTTCTAACTTGTGTGAAGGGGGACAACATTGAGACTCAAGGACAAAAAGTCCGAGAGTACGAAATGCTTTTTAACTCTCGTGCCCGGGGATTCCACGGCTCCCAGGAGGTTATATATGAGTCAAAAAGTGCTCACCCCTCGGATAGAAAAGTTGAGCTATGGAATGAAGACGGGTTCCAGGCTGTGGCAACAATTAAGGTCCAGACGCCGTGCCCCGTCGAGCGGCTACTCAAGGTAAAGCGGGGAGGTGCGTAGTGGTACCTCTTCGCATACGACCTTGAGGTGGAGGTTATCGGTGCGTCCGTTCTGTTTTCTGCTAAATGGGTATAAGACAGCTCAGTCGTAGTTGGGAAACAAGTCATGAACGTAGTTTTCGGATAGAAAGATACATGATAGTGATGGGAGGATACGCCCAAGGGGACTGGTCAGTTTTAACTAACCCTCCCCCCCCAGCCAGCCAGTTGGATGTGGTACATGCACCTTCAAGCAATCATATTTGGCATGTACTATACAACCACTGGAGGTTGTTTGGGATATCTCCCATTCATTAGCTGTGTTTGATTTCCTATGTTGTACATACCATAACCCTGAGGTATAAATAGTTATTTCGCGGTATGATGCGTCCCGCTTTTTTTTAACTCGAGATAATAATGCGATTTGATTTTTGCGATATCCTCTTGGTGTCACCAGCACGACCAGAGTGCCGGAGTGGTGTACTACATAATGTAGTTGGATAGCACGTGACTGACAAGGCACAGTTGAAGCACATGTAAACCGTAAAACCGTACCGGGAATGGGATAATGCTTGTATCGAGTACCTAGGTATCTGTGGGGTAAAACCTCGAAGTTTCCAAGTACGAAGTATATAGTACCTAACCTACCTAGGTACCTCCTGTAGGTACCGTACTTTAAAAACCTTATGTAAGTGGGCAGATACCTAAGGTACCTCAGGTTAGGTACTGTGTAAGCTAAGCCATGGAATGCACTAATCGCCTTCAACTCGCCTTCAAAGCTCCACGCCACCAGCACCAGCCCACCTTCCTACGTGTATTCTTATCGTCCAACCGACATTTTTAATCCGCATACTCACATACGAACATACTCACATACTCACATACGAACATCGAACTCCTCCTCCTCCTCCTATTTTCCCCTCCCCCTCATCTATCCGAATCGGTATCTACGAACCCACCGAACTTTATGGTTCTCTATTCTCGAATATCAGATCGCCGCCTCCCCTCATTACCGGCATGAGCGGACGGCTGATAGCAGCGGTCGGGCGTCTCCCGGCGACACGCCCGGCCATGGTTCGAGCCATACGCCAATATCATCAGTTATCTTCTGGTGGTATACTCCGAGCTGATGCCGCCGTACGTGCCACGCGCCGGCGGATGTGGCTCCCCGTGAATTCGTTTCATAACGCCGTCATCGTTCGCAATGCTTCCTTTGCGCGATTCTTACCCCGGCTGGTGGTTAAATTTGTAAGGATCCCTGCTATGGCAGGTGGAGTGATGATAGGTGGTTTGGCTTGGATTCAGTACCAAGCCACACGTATGCTGACCCAAATCCTATCCTGTGTGCCCATCTGCGAGCATCGACTAATAGGGAATCTAGAGGCCGGGAATTATGCCTGGGACGTAATTTATACCACGAAAGATACCATCACGAACACAGCTATGGGCTTCCTAGATGGTGCAAGAGATATTGCCGACCAAACGAAGCGAGGATGGCAAAATACGAAAGACCAAGTCGAACTCCCGGAGTGGATGCAGAAGATTCTAAGGTCACAGGAGGAGATAGGCACTGGAAAGCAAGGCGGCGGGCCCGGCGGCGATGAGCCTCCAAAGCAGAGTAAAACAGGCGCTGCAGTTGCGGCAGGTGCAAGCGCTGCGGCATACGGTTACGATCAGTCATCTGATGACGACCGCCGCAACCCAGATGAGATGGCCAAGGATGATCAAATGATGGTGCTCACGAAGAAGATGATTGAAATCCGGAATATTCTGTCAAGAATCGGACAGTCCAGTACCCTCACTTTGCCTTCCATTGTAGTAATCGGGTCGCAATCTTCGGGAAAGAGTTCTGTGTTGGAAGCTATCGTAGGACACGAATTCTTGCCCAAGGGATCAAATATGGTCACCCGGAGGCCGATCGAGCTTACCTTAATTAACACCCCGGACTCAACTGCGGAATACGGTGAATTTCCGGATCTGGGCCTAGGAAAGATCTTCGATTTCTCCTCTATCCAGCGGACTCTGACAGAACTAAACCAGGCTGTTCCAGACAGCCAATGCGTATCAGACGACCCAATCCGACTTTCTATCTCGTCACCAAATATCCCGGACCTATCGCTTATCGATCTCCCTGGCTATATCCAAGTCGTCGGGCAAAACCAGCCGCTTGAACTCAAGCAGAGGATATCGGAACTTTGTGACAAATATATTCAACCACCTAATGTCATCCTGGCTATTTCAGCTGCCGATGTTGACCTGGCTAACTCGACCGCTCTCCGAGCTAGTAGACGGGTCGACCCTCGGGGTGAACGGACAATAGGCGTTATTACCAAGATGGACCTTATTGACCCTTCTCGGGGCGCATCGATCCTGGGTGATAAGCAATACCCTCTTCGCCTAGGCTACGTTGGCGTTATCTCACGTGTACCGACGACGTCCGGGTTATTCAAGAAGGGCAACACGAATCTAACGTCTACCATCACCCGCAACGAAAACACCTTTTTCTCGGCTCATCCAATGGAGTTTGGTCCCAGTTCAGACGTCCAGGTCGGAACTTCAACTCTACGCAAGAAGCTTATGCACGTTCTAGAACAGACCATGTCGGCTAGTTTACAGTCGACTAGCGATGCTATACGACAGGAGCTGGAAGAAGCGACTTACGAATTTAAGGTCCAATACAATGATAGACCGTTATCCGCCGAGTCATACTTAGCCGAGAGCCTCGATGCGTTCAAGCACTCTTTCAAGCAATTCACCGAAGAGTTCGGCCGTCCTGAAATGCATAGCCTCCTGAAGAACGAGCTTGATCAACGAATGCTGGACCTATTAGCTGCGAGATATTGGAACAAGCCTATTTATGATTTGAGCGTGCCTATTGCCGAGCCTAATAACCTTGCCGATCTTCCTAAAGCGGATCCGAACTCCCTTTACTGGCGGAGACAGCTCGACGCTTCTACCTCTGCACTTACTAAGCTTGGCGTTGGTAGACTAGCCACTAACGTGGTCGCAAACTCGATCCAGTCTCATATTGACGCCCTAATCAGTCAATCTACTTTCGTAAACCATCCATATGCACGACAGGCTATCACAGAAGCTGCCTCAAGTATTTTGAATGACCGATTCTATAGTACTAGTGATCAGGTAGAAAACTGCATTAAGCCTTTTAAGTTTGAGATTGACATGGAAGAGCGAGAGTGGACCGCGGGCCGGGAGCACGTTCAAGGGGTGCTAAAGAAAGAACTGTCTGCCTGCGAAAATGCCATGAAAGATCTCGAGACAGTGGTTGGAGGACGGAGGAAGCTGAGGGAAGTCGTTAATTTTGTTGATAAGGCTAGGAAAGGTGATGTGGTGGTTGAAGGTGACAGTCACGTCGGTGCAGGAGGCTTTAGTGCCGAGCTGCTTGCGAAAGGTTTGACCTCGGCAGCTTTTACACATCAAGAATCGCTCACTAACATGCTTACAGGTCGAGAAGCCGTCTTCTTGCGCGACCGTGCCGAGATTATAAAGATGCGGATGCTTGCAGTCAAGTCCAAACAGTGCGCCAATATCAAGAATAAATACCACTGTCCAGAAGTCTTCCTAGACGCGGTAGCCTCGAAACTCGCGTCTACGGCCGTGCTTTTCCTTAATGTGGAGCTGCTTTCTGAATTTTATTACAACTTCCCGCGCGAGTTGGACTTGCGTCTTGGGCGACACCTATCAGATGAGGAAGTCGAAAGATTCGCTAAGGAAGACCCCAAGATCAAGAAGCACCTCGAAGTCATCAGGCGCAAGGAACTCTTGGAACTAGTACTTGAGAAGATGGAAAGCCTAAGACAGCTCGAAGGCATAGAAAGAGAGCGGTCGAGGCCAGGCCCAAAGAAGGGGAGCGAGAAAGAACGTGGACGATGGGGGCTATTCTGAATTATAAAGACCTCTAGTCATTCCTAACGAACTATTATGATATGAAAAGGAGTTAAAAATGGTTGTGTCAGCGCTTACTGTTTGTCCAGATTTCCCTTCCAAATCAACTTAACAGTTGACTTTCTGGCAGCATATACAGTTCTACATAGATTCGGTCCCATTGTTTACAAGGCAGCAACGTGTGATATGATCATCATCGCTAAACTAATATTACGCTGTTTTAATGCGAACACGTATTTCTTCTATGACATTGGCATGGCTATTGCCTAAGTCACATATGTAGACTACCATATAGGGGAATGCATACCTAGGTAGCTTCACTTCCTTCTCGCTTACGAGATATTGTACTCGGCAATCAGTTTCTCGGCACAGGTTATACCTGTGAGGTAAGCGACGCACTGGACGTGGCAGCTTGCGAGAATAGGGACGACGCTCATATCTGCAACGCGCAGGCCCTCGAAACCAATGAGGCGGAAGTTATTATCTACAGCCGCATCGGCAGAGCTAGGACGGCCCATCTTTACCGTTCCGGTCATGTGCCACTTCAATCGAGGTTAGCGATTACCTCGTTTCAGTCAATCGTCTAAATAATCTAAGGATGTCTTTGGTATAGTAGGCTTTTCTTTCTTGGCCAGCCGGGTCAAAAGGCCTTTAGAGAAGGGGAACGTCGTATGCCACTTACGCTTGATCCTATAGTTTGACGCCAGTACTCGAGCAAGTCTTCATCCGAATCACTTGCTGGCCCTGTAATGGCCGACACGTTATCCTTTGCGTAACCCTCGGACCACACGAACCGTAGCGCGTCACGTAGCGCCTCGATGGCGGCGCGCCGATCGAACGCCGTCGCCAGGAACCTGGGGTCTATCCGCGGCGCCACGTTCGGGTCTGCTGACTGTAGCGTGACCTCCCCGCGGCTCTGTGCATTAAATAAGAAGACCAAAAGTACCGCGTAGTTCAGGGCCGAGTCGGGGAAATTCGGGACAAACCAGTGGAGAGGGAAATGGCTGAGTACTTCGTAGTGCGGCACGGTCGGGTCGTTGATGAAATCCTTTTCGGCAGCAGGTAGGTCTTGGAACTCCTGAGACGCGAGAAGCTTGTTGAGTTTGAACCACCCGATGGGTAGCCCGCAGGCATACTTGGCCCAAGGGCCGGTACCGTCTCTCTTCCACTGTTCTAATGCGTCAGTCATGGCTTTCTTGTCCCCGTAGAAAGATGCCCGATCTGTAGTCTCTTCTGCTCTCGTGTGAGCTACAGGGATAAACATATGATCGCGTAGGCCCTGGCCTATTGCCGGAACCTCCTTAATTACTGGTATCCCGTACTGTTCCAGCTGTGCTCGAGGGCCAATGCCGGAGTGCATCAAGATTTTCGGGTCGTTGGCTGAGCCTGCAGAGAGAATAACTTCTTTCGAAGCCGTATCTAACGTAGATAACTGTCAGTTTACTGTACGTATAAGTAGGTGGGTAAGTATCAACTCGGAGAGGATAAAACTTACAACGCCGGCCATTCGACTCAACTCCAATAACCCTGTTACCTTCTAGTATTAGTCGCTGGACCGGTGCCTCAGTAATTATTGTCAGATTTTCCGGAACCGGCGTAAATAAGTCTGTTGACGTAGAACGAACACCTTTACTAGACGAATTGATGCCAAGGGCGAAGCCGATCGGATTGCCAGAGTTGTGGTCTGGATTCAAGGGGTATCCCGCCTTCTCGAAAGCGTCGAAAAGAGGCGTTACGTCCTTCTCCACCTCGGCCACATATCCCGTCTTCAGGGGCCCCGAACTCCCGTGATCCTCGACTTTCGGCGCCGCATACCGGCTTTCTATCCCCGGCGGCACCGTCTGGTCAAACGATTCCAAGCTCTTGAACCGCCGCTGCATGTGGGCCCAGTCAAACGCATCATCCCCCACGACCCGCGCCCACTCGTCGTAGTCCCGGCTCGCCCCGACGGTGAATACGCTGAAGTTAACGGCGCTCGAGCCGCCGAGCCCCAGGCCCCGGGAGTAATCGAGCTCCCGGTTATTGCAGTACTCCTGGGGCGCCGTCTTGTAGCCCCAGTTCAGGTCCTCGTTTTGGAAGGTCGTCCACCGCTGCCCGTCGACGCGCAGGTTCTTGTCGTCGTTCGCACCGCCGGCCTCGAGGAGCAGGACCGAGGGCTTCTTGGCGGACTTGGCGAGCCAGGCTGCGGCCGCGCTACCCGCTGGTCCACCTGGAATATCGGTCAACGGGTCAAAGAACTTGTTGCATAAGACGGGGTGCATGAACTTACTGCCGACTATCACGAAGTCATACGTCACCGCCATTTTCTCCCGAGTTTCAAGCCAGGTTTAGAAATGGAGCGAGGGTTGTATCGGCGACACTCTGAGGGAGTAAACAATGCCAGCCCAATTTAGGTAAATATATAGCTACCTAAGGTAGATAAATAGAAGCAAGGTGTGGAAAGGAGTGGATTTGCGACGATCTTTCAGTCGTTCTCCATTATCCCTTTATACTTACCTACCTACCGATGTAGTTACCGTAGCGATCCTTTATTTCCAGGTGTTCTGGACAGAGCCACGCTATTGGAGCATAATGGCCCGTAATACGTAACTCCGTGCAAGCGATATGCGAAACATATGCGCTGGTCAGCAGCGCATCATCGACGGGTCCAATATCGGGATTTGATGATAATGATAGGTAATCATTGTATGATAATGATAGGTAATCATTGTACGAATAGGTATTCTTGGATCTTGGTACAGAACATGGTTTTTATAGGCCAATGCTAATTTTCAGATCAGCAATTTTATATATAATTAAGGTTCTAATCAAAGATTCCAAATAGGTACAGATTCTTAGGTTGGTTTGTTCGTTCCACATGGTAGGGGAAGTGAAAGGCCTTTGGTCTCCTGGTAACTATCTTTCCCCAATGCCGTCGCGAACGAACCACTTTCCAACTTTACTAACGTATGAAGAGGGTACACCTATGTTCTAATGGATAGGACTACATATAACGCCTATAATCCAATCCCACTTCCTAAATGTTGCGTGGCTATAGGTATGCTTGTGCTTGAGACGTCTTAAGGAAGTCAGAGTTAGTTTCATTAAGGATATCGTGAACGCGGGGTTACTATATGGAGGGGAAAGCAATCTTACCTCAGAATCAGAGCAGAGACCAACGCATTCTACGCGATATGAGCCTAACTAGGTTATGCAACATATACCTTAACCCAGAGACTAACATGCCGGGTAGTGTTAACGGCATGTGGTACCCATGGAGGCAGAATTGCAGGAGTAGCACCGGATTATCAGGACAGCTGATGTGATACTGCTACCTCCAGAATTGTCTACAATAAGCACATATCTTATATATACCTATACATATCATAGCTATGACCGTGCTGGCGTCAGCAAACTCGCCCCTATTATCTTACGAGAAGACAACTGAAGTATCTCAGGGAAGTCATAGAATAGTACGCCCTCTATGAAGAGAGTTTATGCCAACTATTTTCAATTGGCTGGGCACGAGGGTCGGAGCAAAATACCAACCAAAATACCCTATTGCGTTGTAGGCGTGAGAAGCAGTAGCGGGAGAGGCGTGTGCCCGTCTGATTCCCACTGCTCGGAAACTCCCGGCGAGCCTAAAATCAAGGCAGGAAAGGACACGAAGACAAAGCCGCCACATATTATACTAGTTTTAAACCGAAAGGCGTAGAGTGGGCCTAATGAAGCAAAGTCATCTTCATAATAGGTTAATCTACTATGCTTCCATGTATAGGTAGATAGACGAAAATGGCTTAATATTAATTTTACAGAGACTAATAGGTATATTATCAGGTAGGTATAGCGTTATACAGACGCGTACGTATATAGGAGCGAAACCCATCAGGTGGTGGGTAGAGCGATTTGGGTAGGACGTTGACCAACCCACTTCACTGGGGTTGATCCCTCGACATTGATAACATACCTATTGTAACGCAAGGGGGATGCCGATAGGGCGGGCGTATGCCTATGCCGCTTTGACACAACGGGAGCGTTTCGAGACAAATAACAACCAGCTCCTCCCGAGTTAGCTGTTTCTCTGAGTTAGCCTGAAGTTTATTATGGCTACCGTGTCGTATAACACAACTACTAAGAGTGATGTGGCGAGGGGGTCAGTTCTATGTAACCACAAGTTACTTCAACCAGATCGTATATATCTTATAGCTTCAGCTACCTATTACGGCGTTTGCCTCCTAGGGATTAATATACAGAAGTGCATATATCCTCCGTTAGTATCCATCTTACCTCTATATTCTATATCTAAGTCCACTCCTTTGTACGTAAGGTAGGTATGTATGTATATACCTGTGTATACCTGTGTATAATATAGGTAGTACCTATATGTACCTATATATCATGCATAGGGGTTCGTTGATGCCTTCGTATTGATAATGGGATGTAGCTGCCTTCTTACTCTTTACCCTATTTACCTGCCATGTGGACCTTGTCATCCAGGCATCTAGCAGGAACTGCCTAATGGTAGGTATTATCAAATCCATGACCGTACTTGCCAACAGCTCTCAATACCTGGGTAGATGCGATGCAGTAATTTAGAGTTCGAGTGAATACAGGGGTATGGTGGCTTTTAGAATAGATATCACCTCGATACGATCCGATTACCTGGAAGACTTTTTGCTTTGCTTCATATATGCCCTTGACAAGAGTCAGCAATCTCGTCCTATATTCCTCAGACCTCGCATTGCTGCTTGGCTTGATACTTAATATACGCCCAATCAACCCTCAATGGATACTAATCTTCTCCGCCCAGCTCGGAACCTCTCATATTCTATGTAGCCCCTTAACCAAGATTCAGTCCACCGCTCCTTGGCGGTCGCGATACCCAATGATAGAACAATTCGCTCTCCTGGTAGCAGCGGTGATCATTATCATACTTCGCGTATGCGCCAGATGGGTACAAGTCGGTCCAGCAAAATGGCAGCTTGACGACTATCTAATGCCTCTAATAGGTGTAAGTGCCTATGCGATACTTGATCAACAATGCTATGGTGGGCTAACACGTCGAAACTTTGGGAATATAGGTTGTCTTCGGAGTTGCGACGGGAATCGCATATACAGTGGTAGTGAAGATGCATGGCTTAACGAACGCGATGGATGACGAGACGCGCTTTACGATTGACGCTGCCTCCAAGGAGTATAGGTATAGACAATATGGATCCAAAGTTCAAATAGTATTATGGTCCTTATACGCGTTCATCCTTTGGGCGCTTAAAGTCTGCGTCGCCGTCTTCTACTCGCGATTAACGTATGGGCACCTTTTCTCCTGATTATTTGCTACCTATATTGATAAGGGGATTCCTTTAGGTCCGGTCTGCCAAACCTTCGGCAACGCGTCTACCTTGCGTACATCCTATTGGGTAGCACTTACGCTGCTGTATCCTTAACTATCTTCTTGTCATGCCGGCCGATGTCGAAGTTCTGGCAGATAAACCCTGACCCAGGGAGTATATATCCCCAACTCATTTTAATGTCTCCAATATGTTGATAATACCCCTTTACTAACTGTAAAGTAAGATTCCTGCCAGCCAGCGATCTCAAGGCCCTACGTTCTTGTAATTATAATACCAACGATATTCGTTAACATATACCTCCTTTTCATTCCTCTTCCAGTATGTATACTCCTCGGCTAGTCCGCCAGTCATTCGCCGGCTTCGCTAATCACAAATACCTTAGATGCTCTGGAAGATTAATATCACTCGATGGAGAAAGTGTATCTTGATTTCCCTGTTCAGCGGTGCGATCTGGTCTATGATCATGGGTCTGATCCGCGCCGTAATCATTCTACAGGTATGTCTATTCCCGATGCAATGCCCCCCTAAGTTATAAACCATAGTAGAGCGATGTTGTGAGGTCTTACTAGATACTGAGGATATTCCCAAAACAGGGCGGCCCCAATGTTGTCGGTTCGGGCAGTGCATGGGCATGTCGTGAGACTTTCGTTGCTATTGTGGTGACGAATCTGCCGATATTACAGCCACTATTTCGAAAATGTATGAAAAGGCTCCGGTCGAGAAACACCATGGCTGGCAGAAATTGTGAACAACTGACCAGTTCCGGTAAATATCAGAGGTATCGTCTGGCATATAACAAGTTCTTTTCTCGACCTGCGACGTGTCCACCGGTAATTCGCCCCCCCGCTACTAGACTGGAATATTGCGAGCTGAGTTGCTAATGCAAGATAGAACACCAACGCTTGGGGTAGTGGCGAGCGAATCTTATCCATTAGTCACGGTCAAAGGCGGGCTAGTACTGTAGCAAAGTTGCCTCCTGGAGGTATCATCGTTGATCAAGAAATATTCGTTATATCAGAACCAGCAGCTACGGCTAAGATCTAGTTCCTTAGCTAGAAAGCTCCACGTTCTGGTAGCGAAAGATAGGTAGATTTGAGATGTGTTATCAAACACGAAACGCTGGACGGTATGAAGGGATAGAGAAGAGGGATTCAGGGGTTATACTTACCTACATAATAGGCAAATCGCCTAGCTATTCAAATCCTACTCCCCTCTTACACCGTCTATATGAAAATTCTGCAATATTAATGATAATTGTAACAGTTTCGTAAATGATGGTGTTCATTAATGACAAAAAAAAAACATTCTAAAGACGTCGGAAGTAAATGTGAATTTATTATTGAGTATGGAATTAGCAGCCTACTCTCCGCCGCGATGCTAGACACATCCCGAACCACTCATTCTAAAAAGGAAAAAAATAAAAAAAAAACTCCGCAACCAGAAACGCCTTGCTGTTCCGGGTCCCTTTGGATTTCATTCTTTTCACTTGTTGCGGAACTTGAAATCTATGTTAAGACCAACACCCCCCCTTCATGATGCGAAAACGTTAAGGAAACATTATTGTTGAAAAAAAAAAAAAATCTAGCTTAAATACCGCCGGGAAATAAATCTCTTTACTAAAGAGCCATTCCGAGGACGCGGGCTGCCTTTTCCGACGTGGTATAGTCGGGGGCTCTCGCCGCGGAATTCGGCAGCGGACTGTCCGGCATCGGTAATTCTGTATCGACTTGGTGATCGGCGGGATGAGGTTGCTCTCCGATATTAAGCGAACGCCTCTTTTTCTTGATATTGCCTTGGGAGGGAAGTTTATTCCCGATATCTGGACGTGGCGCTGTGCGAGGGCGGGGCTCGCTGGGAGGAGCACGGATATCGGACGGGGAGGAGGCGGACTCCGAGTATGCAAGAGGTGTTTTGTTTCGGATTGGTAATGCTGGACCCTCTGGAGTTCGGCTCCGTCCGACACCGGCGGGAATTAACGGGGCAAGGATGCGCTTGTGACTCTCGACATCGATACTCGGTGTGGGCAAAGGACTGGTAACGCGGGGAGCTGCCTTCTCGTTGGTGGTAAGGCCCTTCGTTTGCGCGAAAGCCGAGGAACGCTTATGGTCCGGGTCGCGGTCTGAATAGGCATCGATGATCGGGTTCACCATCACGGTCTGGCCGTGAATGGTCAAAATGGAGTTGGTGGGAACATTGACCCAGTTTTCTACTATCATGTTAGCAAAATCCTTTACCGTAAGAGTAAGAGTAGGAATAGACTGCCACGTACCTCGCTCAAACGTCAGGGGCTCGCTAGCCACGAGGACGATATCTGCTCCTTTGTCGCGGCGTTCCATCTGGTAATCTCGATCCTCCGGGGCAGATAGATTATTCTCCCATTGGGTACCCGAAGAATAGTACAAGCTCGCGGCCTCGTCAGTCTTGCTGCTCACGTATCTCGTGCAGATGATGCTGTGTCCGTCCGTCACCGCGAAGTTCAAGAGACTTCGCGTATCCACATTCTCGCTCTGAATGACGCTCTCCGGTATAGCCATCGTAAGCTCGTTGATGATCTCGATCGTTTGCAAGAGGGCTTTCCGCAGAACAGCTGGCCCGAACCCGTTCTTCGGCTCCGAACTTGGGTTGACGCCCAGACGCTCGAGGCGGTCAAGGAACAGAGCAAATGCCCATTCGCTGTCGGTTCCGCCTTGCACGCAGAGATACCACTTGTCGTGTAATCGCTCGCCCAGCCTTCTCTTGATGTGTTTCCAGCCACCTAAACCGCCGTTGTGCATCCACATGAGGCTCCCATGGCAGAAAGGGTGGCAATTATCTTCGCTTAGGGATCCTTCGGTGGTTGCTCGGACGTGTGCGAAGACGAGCCGCGAAGCGGTCTTGGAGGCGATGCGATGAAGGTTGGTGCAATTCCAGGCGGGAATGGTCGAGGTGAAGAGACAGGGAGCAGGGCCGAGTTTCGGGTCGGTATAGAAGCCAATTCCAAATCCATCTGCGTTATTCTGGCCGCGTCGAGTGTCCTGTAAAATAGAGATGAAAGTGTTAGTTAGTTATATTGTTGTTGGCCTGTAGTCCGAAATTCCCGTCCAGTGAATGAATGAATCATGTGTTAGAGGTGCTATGGGAATAACTCACCAGTCGTAATCTAGAGTCGAAGGATTGCTTTAGGATAGAATGCTTCGGGTCGAGAATGAGTTTAGAGAGCAAGATCTCGTCGCTACCTCGATAGACCTAAAGGGAAGTATTAGTTAGCTGAGTGATCTGATCATCATATTTCACGGGGTCAGCCAGGAGGGTGTGGTACCAAAAAGCGACACATCTTCCTTTAATTAGGAGATGGTTGGCATAAAGGTTGAACAAGAAGGTTCGACGTTATCATACGATACCTAAAAAGTTGTCATAAATAGACGAGGTAGTTGTTAAATGTAGATAAATCGTATGTAGAGCTGCTCTCTTTCTGCCTCTCCGATATCGTCGATTTGAGTGGATTGAGAACACGTTTTCTTGCGACTGCTGATTGCCTGTCAACTTTTTTTTTAAAAATTACTTTTTCTTATCTTTCCTTTTTTTTTTTTTTGGCCCTCCCACGTTGCAGTCATCCAGAAATGTGGCGTGCCTATATCACTCAATTGCTCAATTGCGATATTCCAGATTGGGAGCAACGGAGTGACAAAGTGACAAAAAAGTAACAAAGTGGGTGGTGGTGGTGGTACTGCTGAAATGGCTGCTGTAAATTTCCTGGTCTAGGCTCTCCCTAAAAACATATGGGGCTGATATTACTTCATCCCCTGCTAATATGGTGCCTTCCTGGCAAATACGATGGGTACAGCTGAAGGCGCAAGTGGGTGAGCGCAGTTGGCAGCTGCAGCTATCCGGGGTAATTAACACAACCTTGGTTTAGCGTCCTAAGCTCCAAGTCTGGGGGGTTTGATTACATCCAACCAATCAAATACCCTTCAACGTCCTTAAAGGGGGATCTCGCTATTTCTATTATTTCTAGCTGCCTTCCATTCCTTGTGCTTATTTCCCTGTGTTACAACGAGCTTGTTTCACGTGTAAAGACCTAACAATGCCTATCTTTATTTTGGCACGCGACTACAGAATATTCATGTTCTGCAAAGGTTATGTCCAATGTGTCATGAGCTCGAACCAAAATGGCAGAGAAACAGCTTTGTTATTCTGCGAGGATCTCTAAACAGGTAGTTATAGCTATAGGGGCCTGTAGCTATAAACCAGGTATCAAATATGTGCTTTGTTCTACATGTTTCATCCGTAACCCCGGCACAATGTTCGTTCGAAACACATGATTGACAGCATCTTCAAGTCTAAGGTTATAGTCTTCAAGAGTATTCCATATGTATGGATATGGTACCTTAGCAGCTGATCTCAATCATGTGTTCTGTTCAACTACCTTTGAACCGCATAGCCGTCTTATACTGCTAGCTTCATATCCAAGTCAGGTAAGAACAATAAGTGTCTGGTCTAAGTACCTACCTGTCAAATGCTCCATGGTACATATTCAAACAGAGTTCCTCCAGCAACGAACTAAGTTAAAGTGCAGCTAGCCTAAAAACATCCCTGAAGTCGTCGTATATATAACCCAATTAGTTGTCGCTATACGGAATACATGGATACCAGGAATAATAATTTACGCTTCGGTATTCAGCTCTCACAGTACTAGACTCTTTAATTTCCAGCAACAGATAGACGTACTTCCTATTAAAGTTCGAGATTTCTCTTGCGTTGGAGGATCATGCTCTCTGCCTGGCGTATGCTATCTCCAACCCAGAGTCCAAGTGCGTTGATAATGCTGATGTCTCGGTGGGGGGGGGGGGGGGGGGGGGGGGGGGGGGGGGGGGGGGGGGGGGGGGGGGGGGGGCGGGGGGGGGGGGGGGTGGTGGG
>MU284122.1:115044-222208 GCA_022478815.1 Daldinia bambusicola
ACTTCCAATTTTCTATTTGGTTGGTTGATAATTCACTCTGCCCGGCGTTTGGAAACCCCAACCCCCCTACCAACTGCGTTTTTAATTCTTCTCACTAAAACCCCCCCCCCCCCCCCCCCCCCTTGGAAAGGAGCATCTCGTTGTTTAAAGCAAAGATAACTTCTGTACTTACATCTAATTTGGAATGGAATAACATTGTGCGCCTAACCCAAGACAGCTGCTTCATATCCACTACCAGATTGCATCCTGGGTTTACCTAGTCTAATCTTCGACGCCCATCACCTCTCTCAAGGAGTGAGTCTTCCTCGCTATTCTTCGCTGAGTCGTCTTCACGGTAGAGTACGTAGTGTTGAGTCATGAACACTAGGTCATAAAGCATACTCACATTTCCCAGCGCAAACTTGACCGGGTTGCCTGTGACCCCAGACCAGTCTCCTTGTAGCCAAGAATCGATCACCAACTGCGCAATACTCAATATGCCACCCAGGAAATCTAGTAGTATCTGCCAGATGCTCCATCCTTTCGTGCTGTGATTCTTGAAGTTGTACACCAGCTGGGGAGCATATTTTACAAGAGTAATGAGTAGCTTGACGTACGAGATCGTATAGACGACGTCTAGCCACGCCCACGAAGTCTTCGGGTCCGAATCTGAAGGCGTGGATAGTACCACGAAGAGAATGATAGCGACGGCAAGGAACGATCCGCTTGCGACACCCAAGATAAGCCTGGAGGGGCGAGTGCCGGGTGCCCGATCGAACCCCCAGAGAGCGGGCAAAAAGTACTGCGTAGTTAAAATGGAGCAAATGATGAATGCGTGAGCTGCAAATACAATATCATTTACTGCGACAGTTGGCGTGTGGTTGTTATTTCGCAAAGCATATTGATGCCGGATAACTGAAGATGAGTAAAATACGGTATTATAGATAAGGTAGGCAAGAAAGCCTAGGTAGAATATTAGCATTATGTACATCTGCTATAGTGATATTCGATGAACCACGATAAACTCACCGAGCGTGTTGATAAACGGGAAGTCGACGGTCGTTCCGGACGTTGATTTCCTCCGGATATTTAACAGTGGTTGCGAGTAGAACGACAGCGACCATGATAGCGTATATATCCACCCAAACAGGGCAGATATGAATCCAAGGAAACTCATAACCCTTTAAGTGATTAAAGCACGATTGGCGCACAGGGGAGATGCTCAATAACCAGATATGGCGGGTGTCTAATCGCGTCTAATCGCGTCTAATCGTGTCTAATTCGTGTCTAATTCGTATGCGAAAGTCGGGGTATCATTCCGAGCAAATTAGCCAGAATGATGACGCAGTAACTGGGACCTGGGACCATAAGGATGATTTCCTTTCAATTTTAATTGATGTTCATATACGTATTCCAGTAAGTTGAATAAGCTAGATCGCGTTGGTGCATCTAGGCGATGCTATACTATGTAAAACACCAAGTTCCCAATATCTTTAAGATGGTTCGTGAATGCAAAATAGGTAGGATTTGGGTTCGCGACTCAAGCTCAACGAAATCCATCAGCAATATTACGCCATTTCTCAAGGTACCAGCCTCGTACAGTACGTACAGTACGTACTTCGCACCTTTGCACTAAAGCCTGGATTAGGTAAGCACCTCTTAAAGTTGCACGTGACCTTTCGAGGATCATCAAACTCGTACCTGACGTCGTTAATAACATCCCTAGGTGTGTATTCCGTACAACTAATAACGTCCCAATCCCAATACGAGCAAAAGAAGCAAAATAGTACGCTTAGTGCGACAGCCACAAGCCATATCAGGCATGTCTCACCGCTAGATCTTACCAGCAAGCAAGCTGACCGCTTTGACAGACAACACTCCTTTATTGGTAAGTATAAATACCTAGGTATCCTCTTATAAGACGAGCATCCGAAATTTGTAGGTATGAATATAATAGATCCACTACCTAGGTAGATACTCTAATAGAACGTAGCGCTAAAGCCAGGCACGTTCACGCCTTGCTAGCGAGCGTAAATACAAATTAAAGACGCCTTCATCCAGGGCCTGCTGCACGAAAGTACCCCCGGATTTAGATCCGAGCTCCCGAAGGGCTCGCCTACCTATTCGTCTTTTTTTTTTTTTTTTTTTTTTGGTTACACGTGCCCTTTTGTTCTCCTTCTCTAGGGGCTTCTTCATCGGTCGAGCCACGATGATTACAGGCCTAAAGTCGCTACAATTATCACCTAGTTAGTTGAGACCATTTATAGGTATAATTATCGTACAAAGTAGGCGGATTAAAGTGAAAGATCAAACTACCCTTTAGAGACGCCCATTTGGCTATGCTGTGTCCTGTATACCCCTAACTGATGCGGTAGTAAAGCAGCTGAGATAGGATCGTTATATAGGTGAGTTTCCCCAGAATGTAAGTGTGTACGGAAAGGAAAAGAGATTCGTGAAAAGTATGGATGGCCCTATTTATAGGCCTAGATACCTAATTTAACCAGAAGCTCGGCGAACAAATCTTTGTAGCATCTCTTCCTCGGAAATGACAGGTAGCAAACAGACCGTAGCTAAATTCTATGGAACCCGTGCGCAATCACAGGGCACTTCTCAATAGTGTAGTCTGGAAACATATCTCGACCCTCTGCTTACACACCAAGATATATGGTGCCAGGCAAAAGTAAAACCACCCAGTCAAGTACCGTTGGAAAAGATTAGACGTGCTGCCATACGGGAATGATAGGTAGCAGTGTTCTAGTTCCTCCACACCACAGTATGCCCGATGCCCGATGCCCGACTTTAGGAGGGATATAGGTAGGAGGGATGTCATGTCGGATTAGCTAACCTAAGAGTTACTTGGATAGGAAATGTTTTAGCTAAAATGGAAGAGTATAATTGGAAGCCAGTATGCCTTCCCTGTACTGACGCTAATTATTATGTCACCAGTGTCACTAAAACTAGCTGAACTTGTTGAAGCAACCTCTTGATCAAGGAGGAGCCTTTTAAAGCAAATCATGATGTCAAGCTTCCTATCAACAGGTTGAAAACAATTGGCGAACAAGCTGCATATTTATGATGAGGTGAGGTTGTAGAATGTAGTGTTGAGGCTGAAATAATGCCACATGGCGTTTTAATGAATAAGAAAAGATTCCTTACATTCCACTACAGAAAAGCCCACGGCACGGTATACATTCTCAGACATGGAGAAGCAACCCCTCAATATGCGTGATTTAAACGTCACTTACCCCGAAAATCCTCTAGTACTTCCTACAAAGTCCCAAGACATAAGATATACCTACAGAGGCATTCATCAGTATTCAAATTGCGATTATAACTCTTTGATGGGTTGTTATAGTATGTGGACTGATTCTTCATATTGTGATTTTTGATAAGTACTGCCGTTAGATATAGTAAGAAACTTTCGAGAAAAAAAAAAAAAAAAAAAAAAAAAAAAGAAGAAGAGTATAAACTTCTTCTCATAACCCCAAACCTTTCCCCTTTATCTTGTCTAGTGGTTAATATCATTCGTTCATGATAAATCGATGAAGTACCTAAGCCTTGGAAGGAGTCGATTTCACTGGGGATTAAACACGTTTCAATATTATGTAGGAGGTAGGTAGCCACACTCTCTTGCCTTAGCTACTTATCCAGTTCACAATCTTGATTGGAGTAAACGTTAAGACCTCTTCAACAATATTATGTATATTCACACAGGCCTATCAAGCCACCCCATACTACGTTCCAATTACAAGTTAGCTATTAATACTCCAAAGAGACACAGAGTATGATAGGCGCTGTCCCTGTGCCAACCCCCTACGACATAACCTGTAGTTGAGCCGTAAATTAGCCACGGATCTTCATATATACTTGAATAATATAAGCGCCTACAAAGACTATTGGGGGTTTTCTGTTAGGCAACCCTAACGACAACAACGGGGTTTTCGTTGTTACACGATATACCCGATGTGTGGCTATATAAGACTGCAGCAGGCCTGGTTGGGGGTATTTCTCTCTGATACCTAGACCATGTGTAGTCACTAAATCAACTTGGTTCCATGGACAATTCCTCTCAGGCCGAAAGGGGCAATGCCCCAGCATTTACTCAACAACCCGAAGACCGAGATGGCATTCCAAGGAGAACATCTCAAAGCAAGAAGCCTCAGTTAAATATTCCAATATCAGGCTCTATACATAGAGATGGTTTAGTCCCCTCCCCCCTTAATACAACGTAATTACGGGCCGCTGATAGTCATAGGAGGCTCTGTGAATACAGGAAGTACCACCTCTGAGGCTATCCGATCTGAAGAAATACGTAGGTGCACCTAATTTTGCTATGCTCAACTCGCATTCAATATTTAATAACTAAACCTTGGGTAACTATAGTAGCTGAACCACTCCCGAGTTGGGCCCGAGCGGCTGTCTTGCAGAGCCTTTCACAAAACCTAAGCCACCAAAGGCGGTATGATACACTCTGGCATCGACTACTACTGAATGAGCAGAGCAACATTACCAGCATGGAGGAAACATTAAAGCAACTCGAAGAAGAGCTCAGTTCCGATGCAGAGAGCCGAGAGTTTGACAAGGACGACACTAAGGCTTCCTTACCTTACGGCCCCAATAACAACAATACTTCTAGTTCGAGGGGCTTTGAACTAGGTCAATGTGATGATGAAGAGAGGAATGCTACCAGCAACACACCAAGTATGCATGCCGAACCTGCATGTAAGGACAGGGCTAAGAAGGAAAGGCTGAAGGAGCATCTTATGGAGGCGCTTCTTTGTAGGCTCAAACGCTACTGCAGGGCTTCAACTCTATTACTTACAGGATATCTACCTAGTTTATATTAGCAGAGTCACCCAGCCGAGTCTGTACTCCTAGTTCACTAGCTGCAGAAGCTTCTTCGAACAAGTTACTGGGAATAGTCAAGTTTGTACCACATACTGGATGGTGAGGAACTGTTGTAAGATAAGAAGAGTTGGAAGTTCGTCATGTTCCAAGATGACTTTCTGAGGACACGCACCGAACGAGCTGATCAAGCTTTTGCCGCCCTGCTATACGGTGGCTCTCCTCTAGCCGTATGTTCCTCCGTCCTTCGCCCCCCCTGCCCCTACGTCCTAGGTAGGTATTGAAGAAAGAGAAAGGGTAGAATTCAGGAGACATAGAGACATATTCTAACTTTACCAAGAAACTGGTCAGATGGATTTTCAAGACCAAAGCATATATGAGCTCGAAGGCCGGAAACGAGAACATGGACGTCAGTTTCCTACGGACGGGAAGGATTGAAATTTTCCAGAAAGGCTTCCTCGCTATCGTCAGCGGTCTTGTCTTGATGATACCCGTGGGGATCTTGCTCCTCCAACCGATGGACAGGTGGAAGTCCTTAGCAGTGGTGGTCTGCTTCGGCGCCGCGTTTATTGGCGTCATGCTCCTTCTCGACAAGAAGCTCGACAAAATGCTGATCGGCTTTTCGGCCTACTCAGCAGTCTTAGTCACGTATGACCACGCTGGTAAAGCCCCCTTGACTCGACTTTGCTAATTAGCCCCTTTTTGACGATAGGTTCCTGGCAAACATACAAGACAGGCGTGGCTGCTAATGCTCAAGGCCGTCGTATGAGAGCTAAAAAGCGTGTCGAGCGTTAACGTGAGGTAATCGGCAAAGTTGTCATCTTGGACGGTCTTCTATCGCTCGAGACCTATGATCATAGAGTTGAGTTTATATATATGATACGTCTAATACTCGACACCATCTTTCTTCACGGGGGAGCACGTCAACAGGTAGGTGTATCTCACGACACTAGTTTGGACGGGTGTTTTGAGAGATGCCCTCTACTCGGCGACGATCAACAACATGTTTGATGAGAAGCTACGTTGCTGTACGCAACAGGAGTTCCAATAGCTCTTGGAAGGTAGCTATCGCGTGAATCGATTTTCTAACACGGAGGGGGGAGTTGTAGAGTTGAGATGAGAGGTAGCTGAATAGAGGACAGGGGCCCTGAGAGAGCAGGGGGAGGCGGAGTGATGTTTACATTAAGAGGCAGTCTATAATATAGATTTGAATTTTAAGGGAAATGTGGTACTCTCTCTTCTTGGCATTGTTTTATTAAACGCTAATAGAAAAAAGATTTCGTTTGTACCCTAATACTAGATGCAAGTAAACATGCTGTTTATAATAAGTACCCCCCTACTAGCTACCTGTGGCGGAGTGCATACGTGTAGGTACTTACCTACCTAGGAAGCCACAAGTATTTCACTCGCATGCCATCCAACGCCGTGTACATATTAATCCCCCTTCCGCCATTGTATTAGCTTAGTTGCCTTTGCTCCTTTGTTTACATCAGGGGGCCACCGGATTCGCTGAGACATGAGTCCCTCCGACGCGGCGTTACACCAACTCAGCTTCATCTAGTAGCTTATACATAGGAGCTAATGTATATGGGTTCGTCTCTTACTTGCTTACATTGTGAGGTGCCACCCCTTTTGCTGATTACTGAGCACAGGTAGGTATTTCTTTCCTCCTTTACATCCCTGCTACCCACCAGTCTATTTGAACATGCAGTTTCAGGAAGCACATTAGCCCGTAAAATAACCCTGTAGTTGGAGTCGAAAACTCGCACACGCAATTAAAAAAAAAAAAAAAAAACCCGGCTATGAAAATTGCACTGGAGTGGCCTGCATGACGATGAGTTGTTCGGCACCTAAAGAGGCAATGACTACGCCGCAGCAGTCTCCTGCAACTGGAGGTTATGCGCATGGTAAGTATTCGGGCGTATCCATGTGGGCATTGGAGTTCAGAAAAGACAAAACGTACCTAGGTACCTATGTATATGATAAGAATTTCAAGCGGTAAGAGTAGGTAGATATGCCCATCACACTTTTTTCCCCTTTGCCCGAATTTAGGAGGATATCATGTCGGATTGGTGACTAACCTAAGGATTAGCTAGATAGGAAACTTTTGATCAAAATGGAAGAGTACATGGTACAGGATATTCCTAAAGTCGGGCTCTTAAGGTCCAGCACATGGGGCAACCCTCGGTTTTCCCTTTCGTCCACCTCGGCGGATATGTGAGCATCTCAAGTAGGCACGGGGTCTCTTAGCATGGTCTGAGCCGACGCGAATCGCACTATAACGAGAAAAATGCAATAACAGACCACCGCGCGCAAAAGATGAATGCGAATGTTGAGGAACTGAGGAGCAAAAAGTCAATAGACAATCGTGGCAGTTGTGCTAACGGATGGTGAAGCTGATAGGCGATCAACCTTCCAGGTAGGGTATATATTGAGTTATGATTGAATTGTCTACTAGTTCAAAGCTATGTAATGCACCCCAACATTGTATAGAGAGTAGAGTCTATTTAACATATAAAACATCTATTGTAGGCAGTGTGATAACATACTAATGGTCCACCTAGTCCCTTTTTGAAAACAATAGTACTATGAGTATGTAGAGAGAAGTCGCACGTCGAGTGTCTGTTTAGCTTTTGAAAGTTGACTTTCTATCCGAGTCACTTTTATCCTCCACTCCTTTCTTGTCTGCGTCTCCCACACGCCCCTCATTTTTTATTCACGTCCTTCTCGCCTTTAGCCTCGCCGAGTTTCTTAGCGTGGAATGCCTTCGTAGGAATCAGAGCTTGCATGAAGCGTACAAAACGACTAGTTGGTGGTCGTACTAGTTGACTCGTTGCAGGTGAGGCAGCTAGATTTTCGTCGCGCTTCGTCAAGTCCTGCCGTCCACATTGAATCATTTTCCCACTCCTTCCAGAATTTCCTCTTGACCCATTTGAATTCGTCATGGCTTTAAGATAACAGATCGGCTATACAAATGGGTGTAAATGCGACTTTTGCATTGGCCGTGGGTGTTAAAAGGAAGGGGAATCGATAGTTCAACTCTGGCTTGTTTGGATGTTCGGTTCCTGTGATAAACAAAGTTTAACACATCGCTGGGAGTCAGGTTGCGCTGCGGAGATATGAAAATGAAATAATTTATTTACCTTTTACGACCTATAGGCAAGCCTAGATTGCAATCGTTCAATGAGCGGCTCTGAGTTTTCAACTCATGTGGAAATTTTTGGGGAACGCGTTCCAAAATGGCCGTGGCACAGAAGAGATGGAAAGGCGCTGCCGATAAATGATCTAATATATACCGTGTACTAGCAGATTCCCGTTACAGGTATTCAGAAGGTACCTAGGTAGCGAGAGAGCGGACATGCTGCCCCATGCTGTCAAATAACACCAATATCACCAATACAACCCTATTGCGGACCGGAACGCGTTGAACTCAATCGCTGTTTATAAATTCCGCATCCGATGGAATACCCGACGTAATAAGGCGACCTCGGGTACTTGACATTCAAGAACGTAGGTAGGATACAGTGCCTGAAGTCTGCTTGGCTGTTAATTGTCGAGGTGCGTTCAACATCTAACGCCAGAAACCCCCACAACCACCTAGTAAACGTCTCGTGTGGCTTGAGTCGTCAGAGTCCAAAAGTACACACATAATTCATGAATCCATTTCTTATTTGACATATTGGCAAGATATGGGTGGTGATTATTAGCAAGGGGTGTTTTTCGGAGTGTAGCGTTGAGTCAAGCGCCATCAATAGCAACTCTGTTGAAGTCACTAGTTCTTGGGATTGAACGTTTCAACGTCCAAAAATCAGGCTCGGGTCTCCTTTTTCTTTCTTTTTCTTTTTCTTTTTCTGTTCTTTCTTCTTCAATGATCATGAATAATCATTTCATAGCCATCTTTTCTGGTTTGTACTAGTTCAACTGAGCGTATTGGATTATTTCATCAACTCCTTACATCGCACCAGGTGGGGCACGTAGAGCTTAATCCGAAGACGCATATAATCTGATCAAAAGAGTCTAAGGTTTTCAAAAGTTAGTAAATGAGATAAAACTCAACACATTAAAATTTAAAACCATGCAGTTTTTCAAACTCGCTTTGGTTATACCTTCGAATCTCTTTAATAAAAGGTTGGTTGTATAAATTTATTACTTTATGTAAGCATTAAAAGAGTTGGGTGCGGCTTACATAGGTGCTACGTGAGCCAGGTGATTGGGTCCGGGGGGCGCATTAGCGGGCGGATCATCCCGCCAGGGGCCCATTACCCATTAAGCTTCAGCCCTAAGGGGATAAGGCCTTTCCTATTTCCTATTCCCTATACCGAAAGGAGCCCCTAGTTCCGATATGCGGATATAGAAAAGGAAGTTCATTATATCTAGTACCCGAGGTACTTAGTATAGACATGGGTACGTAATCTCATCCGCTATTTGATAGCCATTGATCTAGATCGGGAAGCTGTTGCAGCAAGCCATGCAACCGAAGGGTTGGAGACTTCTAACTAGCGAATCGAAGGTGGACATTATTTTGGTAAAATATTCTAAGCGCTTGTGGCGCCTTTCCAGAAAGAGCGGAATCGGCCATCTTCGAGTTATCGAACGGCGGGAAGACGAAAGAGGGGCATCCAAGGAGCCTGTTTTAACACGTCAGATTATGCTGCTTAGGTACCAAGAGGTAATAGAGAAGGGGTCCCAGGTTAATACTATACTCTTATAGAAGAACGGTATTCAACTCGCGAGTAAACTAAAACCAGGTGTCATAAGAAGTGCTTATAACGCGTATATTTTAGGTCGGGGAGGGCTGCGGTCGGAGGATGCAGTTGGAAGATAGATACGTTCAATGAGTAAACAATTACGACTCGTGAACTGCCTGGAGGGTCGGTAAATGCAGGTGATACCTTGGCCTTATCTTTGCTGTTATTGAATGAACCTCCTTATCCCGTCTATCTTTTTATCGGCGTTGAAATAGCATATGATAGACGATTCATGTATTCAAACCAGTGTCTGAGAAATTGTGAAGCAGGATAGTAAACATTGCGAAGGAGTCGAGCGGGACCGTGTTAATATTTATACAAGACAGTGTAGGCCAAAGCTTTCAGGAGCACGCTATCCCTGCTACTTTATGTTAGGCAGGTATGTAAGTTAGCTCAAAATAATAGAGCGAATTGACCTTGACCTTATCCAATCCTAGAATTATAAACCGCTCTACCATAGAAAGCCGTTCAATATGAACCCTATCAGCATTAGGGGGTACAAAGTCTTATTCAACCTCTTAAAATCAATCCCAAATAGTTAACATAAAACCCATCATGGTTGCTCCAATAGAATGCTTACTCTAGCAGAATGGTTTCTAGGGCCTATCAACTTCCAAAAAAAAAAAAAAAAAAAAAAAGTTACCACTGGAAAATTAATGGTGGCTCCTAACTGCATGCACGAGATTTCAGGCACTGTTACAAGCATAATTCCAAGACAAGGGCGACGCTTCGAGCACGTATGAAGTTATAAATAAACGATTCTGGCATTTTTGTTCAGATCAATGTACGAAGGAAGATGTATATTGGTGCTGTTCAATTTTTTCATTGATACCGTCGTGCATGGAGGTCTTGACAGATAGAAACCAAAAGTATTAGGCACCTGTTTAAATGTGCCAGGTTCTATTCAAAATATGAGGTAGGTGTATTAACGAATAAGTACTTATCAGGCAGGTACCTATCCTTTCCGAGTTCACGGAGGAGCAGAGCCTCAAAGCCACTTCACTTGATCTAAGGCGATAGGATGAGGTCTTCTTTCCTTCCCTGTCGGCAAATTCGTTATGTGCCTATAGCCTGTAGATATTTATAGGAGGACCTGCGCCTATTTGGTACCATTCCCTAATGTTAAACGAAGTGTCTATTTCTTCTAACAACAACCCTTATGGCTACGCCGCGTCGCTTAGAGGAGGGCCATGAAATGGAGAGTATTCGCCCGGAGACCAGAAATGATCCACAGTTTCCGAGCACCACGAGCCCACAGGAAGAGATCCCCGGTAGCAGTAGTGCTCGTCAAGATCCCATCGCGTCCAATTTCCGCAGTGATTTCGAACTTAGTATGTTCATACAGTAGGTCCCTAAGTAGCTAATTGTTTAATTAACTGAGAGCATAGAAAAGGAAGCTCCCAATGGTTGGCCTCAAATTGCCGCTACACAGTTCTACTATACCAATTTCAATATTCATCGCCGCTTTTCCTACCTTCTACAGCGAACCCTCCTAGACCAAGAAACGAAGCTTGCATACCTTGAGAACAAACTTAAAGAACTAGATAAAGAAGACGAGCGTTACAATTCCTCGAGATTGACTTCACTGCCGTTTGATCCTGAGACGCTGCTTTCCAACTACGCGCGATCTCAGCCTGCTTCTATCCGACCAATCCCAACGGCGTCAAGGGTAGGCGATACACAACAAACAACGAGCGACGAGTATAACAAATGGAAGGACAAAGACCTTATACTTGAATCCTTGATTCCAAGGCTGAAGGAATACTGTTAGTACTTACATATACCCCTGAATGGATACCGAATGGATAATGCCTAATGAATAGGGGTTTGAAGACGAACTACTTCAGCTAGGCAAGAAAATGAAGAAGCTACCGTCTATCTCTCGCAAGGAACATAAGGCATTCTATAAGGAAGTGAAGGATTGCAATACGCTTGACAATGCCGCGTATGAGTTCTTATTTTCGAAGGACGACTTCATAACTACAATTACCGACCGAGTGCATCAGTATTTCGAAGCGTTCATATACGGGGATTCGCCCGTCATATCGGTGAGTGTCCTCCCTTCCTACTTACTCACCAACATGAATCCTCAAGCAAATCGCCGTCGAGAAACTAGTATTTCCTAACGTTCAGTCAATATCTTAAGCTCATGAAGAAGATCCTCGGACGGACGCCTCAAAACGACAACCAAGACACCCCTCCTGAGATCGTGATTAGCAATCGCGGTTTGGAAGTAGTCTTTAAGATTCTGCTAGTATTTGTAAGCGGACTCTTGATGCTCTCTCCTGTTGCTATACTCTTTCTTGCGAACCTGCCCAGGGGCCTGTCGTTCGGGGTGGTGGTTGTTTTCAGTTTTGCCTTCGTGGTCGTCTTGGCTTTGCTCAACTCTAACTGGGAAACTATCCTCGTCGGCCTAAGCGCATATATGGCGGTGCTTGCTACGTTTCTATCTAACCTGGAGCAAGGGAAGACTCAAATATCTTGAAATGTTTTAAGCGGGGATATCTTTGATGAAATCCTCATTAAGAGATGGATGACTACCTCCTGTGTCTTTGATAACGAATCTCCTATACCAATGAATATCATACTTTGAGAGCCACTACATAGTATTTTTCGCGACCTTTAGACTATATCGTATTAGTTGTATATTGCTGCTATGCGTTTTAGGCGTATATTCTATTTCCACCCATCGTATGTGTAACTTTGGCCAGGTAAAAATCTACTGTGCACTTCGTCCTTGTCCTACATATACGATATCCAAACTCCACCAAAATCCCGCATTCACAGGCGTCTTGAAAGACATATCAAATACGCATTGCTTTGATCATATGGCCCACCAAGTTTAAAAACAGTATGATATAAGATATCATGGGCTAAGAATCCAATGAGAAGGTGATTTACCTATCCGAAAAGATAGAATTTGAAGAATGAAGTTGAATTAGAAGATTTAACTGGTCAGCCTTAAGTACATTGCTTAATCAGGGGTCGCGAATCAGTGGCCATGCCCCTTCAAACATGATTGGCGCCTGCGCCTATGGGACACCGCTTTATGCATGGTTTGCCATATGCTAGGTACCGGTGTCTCGACTTTGCTCTATGTACCTTGGACTTGATGCGATGGGATTGGTTTAAATACACGTGTTTCATTTTTATATTCTTGGAACGGGTACTAACTTCTTTGAGCTCACTACTTCAACGTGTTGCCGGAGCAACTCTATCGCAATGCCTTCGAAATGTACCTATGTAGGTAGTATCAGGTCGACACTCAACTACGTACCTACCTACCTAGGGAAATAGACAAGTAGGGGACCATGGGAGGCCATCAACATTGAACGGTGACGTCATTTGGACATATCTCCTTAATGGTATAGGGACCGCTTTTCTACTTATGAACATCACCAACTCACCGGCGTCGGGGATGGGTTTTCCCTGGTGTTTATCGGGTTTGGGTGTGTTTACCTTGGGCATGCTTTCCTATAGAGCAACTAGTAAACAAAGAAAGTCTAGGGGTTTTTGGACAGTCCTCTCCAAATTGCTACATTGACAGGCGATATGAAGGAGAGGGCCTAGTAAATAGTAGCTAATCCCCAATAGATGAGTGTTCATCTAAGGGCATGGGCATGTCTAACTATACGGTAGTTGTCCTAGATTATTCAACCAGCCCCCCTAGTTTTCTCTCTTCCAATTACGTTACATCTTTCTGTTAGGCAGTAAATTGCACCGGGGTGCGTACAGATAAGGCTGCGGAACAGCGGTTGACAGGCGGGGCCCATCGCTGAGTTCACCAGTACAACTTTTTACTGTGGGCATATATACAAGGGGCCTTACCTATCTCGTAGCCTTACCTGCTCTGCGTGTTCAGATCCGCTGATGATAGACCCTGGGATACGTCTAAATTTGGGCTGGCCAAGTACCTAGCCACCAGGTACTCGGCCGTATCTGTGGATCAAGGAGCTCATCTTGCACGCCGCGTGAAGTACACATAATACTTATAAAATTGTTGGGGCTAAGCGCTTTGGGCAAGGGGATCTCTCGCCCGGCTCATATGTAGGTACCGTACTTCTATGCATGTTTCAATGTGATATCCCCGTCTAAAGCAGCGGTAAGAAGGTTGTATCTAATCCTCACCCAAGTTTCGTGACGACTCGGTAAGTGGATATCCCGTTTGATAGAACGTCGCTCCTAAGCACTAGGTAACCCGCCAATCATCAATGTTCTTTGGATGATTTTCGAATTTACTTCTTGGTGTAGCAGAAGGGCTTGGATGACTCCCGGATTACCGGCATAGGAGGTTACTCTGACTTACGTCGGTAGGCTGAGCAGACATCGATTGCATTTTTGGCCAATAACCAAGTATCGGCAGCGGGACGGTAACATAATCTGCTTCTATTTACTTGATGTCTCACGTTAATGAACCTTCATATTTCGTAATAAATGCACTTGCCATTTCATCGCTACGTTAGCATCAATAGCATTTAACGGTAACATAATTTTGGCTTACGTCATTACGACTTCTTTTATAATGATTTATCAAAGGTGAGGCCTAAAAATATTTTCTGTATATTGATATGTATCTAAGTACATCAGATGAGTAAATGAGTATGCTTCGCAGGCGATACGAAAGCCGTAACGAGTACCAGAGACAGTTTTGGACGCTGATAAACTTCTACGAACAGTAATAAGTATAGAGACTCAAACGCTGCCGAACTAAATATATCTAGGGTAATCCTCGTGATCCATTCGCGGCATTTCCTCCTCCCATTCGCGAAATTTCGATTGGAGTCGGTTGAGTAACCGGAAGACCAGTGTAAGTACAGTTTCTCGTGAGGATATCCGATCCCCTTGAGCGGCCACGTCGATGTTTCGATCCCCTGTTACCCTTTCTACTCCCTCCGCACAGTCCGCAAAGCCAAGGCATCGTGCTGTATAGAGGAAGGAGCGGCTCCACTGTGTTGGCTGGGGATTTGGGTAATGATTGCAACAGTTTCGATTTAGTTGACTTCGGGAATGAGCGTCTGTTCAACGAGTGTGAATAGAGAGTGATGAAGGAATAAGAGGCGTAGAATGGAAAGGGGCATTACGTACCTTTTATGGGCGGCTCTCAGCCGAGTAGGTAAATCTTGGTTGACTATAAATTATTGTGAAAGCCAGAAAGGAGAGACATTGCTAGCTTTTTATACGCATTTTCTTTCTATCAAGCACAATGTGGACTTACCTTGTAGACAAGACCACGAGTCGGCCCTAGGGTTCTAGAGAAAGAGACGAGAGCTCATTGCCCAAGAAACTCTCAGATGTACCGAAGTAAATGCTATTCGAGGTGGCTTGTATGCAAGGGTGCTTTGTGGAGATGCTTATACAGTGATGGTTGAGAGAGCAGAAGACGCTACCGTGGCAGGGTTAGCCTAGTCGGGATCGTGCCGTCGTAAGAGCCGCTGGTGTCCTGTCCCTGCAACTTCGTGTCGACGAATACACACCCTGGGAGAAATAAAGATGCGTAGTCGATATCTAGGCTGTATGTAGTGCGTTTGATGGGAATAACGTTTTCCAGGCGTTACCGAAACGAAGTGAGATTGATTTTTCCTGTGCTCGCCGCCGCGTGGGAAGAGGGAAAAGAGAAGCAGAGACGCCCGACCGTGTAAAAAGTACATGCTAAGCTCGAATCCGGCCAGCATGGGATGATAGAGACTCAATTGCCCAATAAGCAGATAAATGGTGCATCGACCGTGCGTCGCTTTGAGATTTGGTGCTCACTAGACGTAACCCACTTGATCGTGTCGGGGCGAGAGATGACGGAATGACCAAAAGACACAATTTTTAGCGTCCATCACTATCCTAATATTTGTACCTCTAGGGATTGCCCCTGTCGGCGGAACCTCAGAACCACGGAACCAGAACCACGGAACCAGAGCCATGGCCCTTGAAAACGTCTTCCCGCTCTTCGCTCAGTGTTCGGTACCTAGGTACCCAGGTAGGTAAATATAGGAATCTGTAGCATGTTACGTGCAATTTTTGACGTGAAGATTTGTTCTTTCGTATTTTAATAGGTACCTAGATTTTAAAATTCTTTCCAGTTTCATAGTGCGAGGCTGACTGCTAGCGCGGCCGTATAAGTGGTCTCTTTCATCTGTCCAAGACATTTCCGTTTGGTTTATGAAACATTCATTTCCAATGGCAGATTTAACTCGCAACCAAATCTCCGCAATAACTCCTATTAAATCAGCGCGGCACATAGGTGTCTCCGGGGTAATCGGGTCGTGGCCGCGATAGCTTAGGTTATATAGGTGTGTGTGGTTACCAGGCTGGTGCCTTTTGAACCTCCATCGCAGCTTTCTTTATAAGCTGGTTCCAACTTCTCTTCCCACTTTCACAGGAATGCCTTATAGTAATGTCTCTTATGGAAGCTAGCAGATTCCAATTCAAAAAAGACCGAACCTTAAGGGACAGATGGATAAATCTCCGAAACAACTTTGGTACGCAGGCATTCGCGGCAGCTAAACGCTACGGGCCGGTTCAAGTGGGGCCTGAACACCGTGCCGAAGAAAATAGCGGCGATCCGAACCGGACAAGATAATTCAATGCGGGGTGCAGCAATTCGTCCAATCTCAAACCGGGGCTTGTTTAAAAGCTCATGATGAAATATCCGGGCATCGCAGCTCTCTGCAACTGCGATTCGCAGTGTCAACTGTTGCCGATCCTGCACGTGCGTGGCCCGATGGCGTGCCTGTCTTGAATGTATTGGCTCTAGACGCATAACCTTCCATCCTTTGCTGGCATTCCATATTCAGCTAGGTACATACAGTCTAGCCCATACCGAGAGAAATATTCTGGGCCGCACAGATTCGATTCGGGTATGAGGGGTTACAGTGAACTCCGTTGAGTTCGAGCCTGTTTGCTGGACTTTCTCCTGCCACCCCCAAGCCAATAACTGTCTCCTAAGGGGAATGGTCAGTTAATATATCTCTCCAAGCTAGTATAATCGTCGTCAACTTCGATCTTATCGCACCAAGAACGTCCCTATGATATCTTTCGCAATTATGAGACTTATCAGGAGAGGGCGGGGTTTGTGGAAGATGAGCTAACATCAGCATGGCCGTATTATCTTCTAAGGAATTAAAGTTAAGTGAAAAAAGGTACCAGAATGAGGTTAGAAGATAGTAAGGTCTTATTCCCATTAAGACACTCGGAAGGAAGGTGGGGAATGTCTGTCAAGTAGGATGCTCAACCATTAGGTATTACCATGTGTTGTTGGTTAGTCCGTGTTTGGATAGAACGGATAAAAAAGGCCATAACATTTGAAAACCTCCGTTCGTCCGGAAAATGTTGCACCGATATGACATCCCTGCTCACATCTAATGTTGCCGTACGCTATAATCTATAGCTCCGCTATCACATATTCTAGCACATGGCTTGAGATCTGGAAGACTTTAGGTTCGTTTTGATTTGGACCTGATGGCTTCTACTCCCACAATGTGGTCCCCCCACAATGTGGTCCCCCCACAATGTGGCCCCCCTACATTGTGGTCCCCTACATTGAGGTCCTCCTACATTGTGGTTCTCATACAATGTAGTCCTCCCAAGTGGATAACAAAATACTTTGCAGACACATGTATGTAAAGAGGTACGAAGTCCGCAAGTTATTTCATCGCCCACTTGTCCCTACGATGTGACCCCCCTCACAATGTGTCCCTCTCACCGTGTGGCTTCTTTTCCCACCCTCCGGTCTTTCCACAATGTGGTCCTCTTACAATATGGTCATCCCATACAGGACCATGTATGTATAGATATAACTATGTGCATGACGGGGGCCTGATCATAATTAGACGCAGATTTCCCCGCTAATATACTCACATCAAGCCCCAAGCTAGAAGAAACGACATTGCTACGCCCTGGTGATGCTTTTCGTATTCCCAGAATACGCCTGTTAATCTAGCTAAGCATGCTATAGTAACTTTTCATGCCGCAACTTATCGTTCAGCCGGAGTGTAACTGACGTCACTCCCTCCTGTTATATTCAAAGATGAATGAATATATCTTTCGGAGTTAAACGGGTGCAGTCACTCAAAGATGATAGTAATTTCTCGATAGACTAGAAGCTATAATACAGTCAAACTCTCGAGGCTGTTGAGTGGTGTAACTGTTGATGATAGGCCTAGGAGCAAAAGCCCCGCCAGTCTTACCTATAATCTTGGGCTTCTGCCGTGAGGCAAGGCGTTCCGAAAAGAGTTTCCATTCATAGTAGTGAGGGGGTGGTGCATCTCTGCAGGCTCTTTCTCATCGGTATAACCAGGCTCTCATAGCTTTACATTACGAGAAACGAACGGATATCCACGAGACTGGCCGCAAATTTATACTATGTAGGTATGAGAAGAGGTTTATTTCATATATCCGGATGACTTTCCCGAAGGGGAGTTCATTTAGTTCCGTACTCAAATGAGCCTCTATGACGACCAAGTTTCAGGAGAGCTTCAAGCAGTACGATATCTAGCTATTCTAGTACACGGACCCCATCGCCTTAACCGTTCATCAGTTATTTCCATAGCCACGATGTCCACGATAGACGCACTCAGCCGCATTCCTAAGTAAGCAGATTTAGCTATGTCAATGAAATAGTTGGATTTGATGCCCAATGCCGTAAATGATGATAAGATTACCCAAGTTCTACGCCAGGTGGCTTCCGTGTTACCCTCATACCCAAGGCCCGGTTAGCATAATACTAGCACCAGCCTTCATGAGGCTGTATAAATAAGTGTCTCTGTCATAACCAGATGTTCGCTGGCTAGCGATTTCTAAAATGGGGAGATGTTGGCTCAGAGCTTTTGAAAATGCTGCATTCCTTTGTCAGCGCGCCAGATCTTATTGGCCCCTCCTCAGCATACCGCTTTATGTTAAGTGCCGAAAACCTTTGGATGAAGGATCTAGCGCGATATATTAACGAGGCTTGCGCCGATATCTGCCTTCATTCTCACCGCTCTATCGCGACTTGTACTCTAAACGCACAGCATTGAAACATCTTCTCCTGAGATCAAATCGCACTACACCCTCCCCGAGATACTGGCCACTTTTTTGACCATCTCTTGAGGGGGCCAAGTTGGGTTTCAAGCGCATTGGATAATTGTGAATATGCTTGCCAGTTGCTTGTATGGACGAACGATGTGACGATGTGTTCAGCGGGGCCAAACGGCAAGGCCGACACCCTGAATATAAATATAGGGGAGAAACGTAAAGATAGCAAGAAAGCGGAATAGAATACTATATCTCAGTAAACCTCTTTGATAATGGCAAACTCATCTGGTACTATTCCAATACTCCCGCTGAACAACACGCAGTTGCACAATGGGAGCATTGGCCGCCAAACCCTTACTACCCCTTGTAAGCCAGAACAAACTACGAGGGAGCCCCAAAGCTATTATAACATATACGAAAGGATCGCTTCTGGTAGGTTTCAGTTTAAGAAAAAGAATCACTATTATCAATTACGTTCTATGTCGCATGTTAACACTTACGTCCTAGCTAAAAGAGCAGCCGGCTTAGGGGAGGATGACTTCTATACCGATGAAGACGTCCGTAAGTCAAACTACTACACATGACTTTCCATGGGATAAAGGTCATGGCTAATATAACATGTTTCAGTAAACTACTCGCCTCCTGGCTGGCCGTCAATCGCCTCGCAGCAGATGTATTTCGGCAACCATAGCAGCCACAGGAGCTTCTCCCCCCTGACGCACTACATCTTGACATCTTACGAACTTAAGATCTCCGTTATCGAAGACGAGTTAGACAGGATGAACTGCGAGGATAATGAAGCGGGAGGGAAGCCACTGCGGTCCCTTCCTTTCAGTCGAAAGCAATTCGTCGCCCGTTGCCGCCAGGGGGTTGGCCACCTGCCACCACAATGCTCCGGGCCGAACTTGGACGAGCTCGATCAAGAGACGCAAAGGGACAATCTCATAATGAGCGCTAGGATTCTGCTAAGAGAATACCGTATGCATTCGAATCATAAGTTGAAAGATACATATGCTAACGTTGGATATTTTTGCAGTTCAACTTCTTCTTCTGCATCGAGATATCAAGAAGCTACCAGGCGTGTCTCGGGCCGCACACGAGGCTCATTTCGAAACCGCATGGAAGCGCCAGAACTTCAATAACGAAGCATGCGCATTTCAGCGCTATATCGATGATTTCGTCAGCACAGAACCAGATGCGCATTTCGCGCGGTTTGAGTCTCTAGTTTACTATATAAACGATTGCTGGTTCATGGTAGGTCGGATTCAGTCACGCCCCTTTCCCCCTTTTCTTTTCTCTCCTAATTTTCATTCACCCCTTTCCACCGACCTACCAAACTAACATACCATACCCCCCCTAAGAAACCCCTAAAGCACCTCTGCTGCCTCTTCAGCCGCTCCACCCTCCCCTTCTCCATCCCCCCTGACGGACCGCACATAACCTACAGCCTGCGGCCCTTCCGGTTCTTCCTGAAGATATTCCTCGCGATCGGCAGCCTGTCGCTCTCGCTCTTCCCCGTCGCGCTCTTGTTCCTCGAGACTAACTGGTCGCGCGGGGAGTACTTGACCGTCGTCGCCGTCTGCTCGGCCGTCTTCGCGCTCGTCATACTCGCCTTCGAGCCCCGCACGGTGCCGATGCTCGTCAGTCTCAACGCGTACTTCGCCGTGCTCTCCACGTTCCTGTCGAATTTGCCCATGTAGGTCACGATACGGCCTAAGAACGAGGTTGTGATACGGGAGATGAAAACACTTCTTCAATGCTAGGAAGTGATTACCTACCTAATGTATGTGACGAGGGGTGGTCGAAACGAGTGGGAAAAGAGGCTACAGATTGCAGCAAGCAAGGTAAAGCGAATATCATTTTATTGGTGATCAGAAAGCTTACTATCGTGCCCCATGAACTTTAGGTCTTATAGTTCTAACGGTGTTTGAGGATAGATGTTATAATATAGCGAATATAGGGTCGTCTTGAGATGAATTCTGGCGATCTCTATTAATAGATTTTATTTCTTTACTCTTGATGGTTTATCTGTCTTAATTTATTTTCAATTCTAGCTAGGCACAATAAATGGCTGTCGAAACCGGTAATCATCGTAAATCATCCGCAAAAATGGTCCACAATACGAGCAGTCGTCCATGCGCAAACGACTATTCCCTTTCGTTACGAGATAGAGTCGAGTGTAACTTATGCTGCTTCATGAGAGAGACGCAAACAAGCTCTAAAAGGACCAACCCTAACATTGTAAGCCACACGCTTCTGAAGGCCTCCATGAACGACGCCAGCACGCCATCATACCAGCCGTTAGGGAGGTGCTTCAATTCGTCTAAATCATCTCTGATTCTACTGATTTCTTCCGCAGCCCCAGGGAAATCGCCGAACCGCCCCCAGAGTTCGGACTTAAGCACATTCTGGTAAATAGCCGATGCGATCGTAACGCCGACTGTGCCGCCAACAGACCGAAACGCGTAAGTGGCAGAAGTAACTACAGCCTGATGCGAGTGGTCTACTGCGGCTAAGCAAGCTAGAAGAGTGATAGTAAGCATGCCACCTTGGCCAGAACCAAGAAGAAAGAAGGCAACCATTAGGTGCCACTCTGGAGAGTTTTTGTGCAGCGTCGTGAGGATAACAACAGAGGCGACCTGAAGCAATACGGCGGTGATACCTAGAGTCAACTATCGCAAGATTAGCCATCTACAGAAACCATAAAAGTTTGCTTACTATAAATGCCTTGATTTGTATTGTGGGCGGATATTAGGTAGGGTATTCGAGATGTTGAGGGCCTCGCTAAGTCTAGAAGGGGAATAATGCATGGCATGCTAAATCCAAAGCTATCAAGAACTTACTGCTTCACAGTTAGCACGTGTACCAAATGAAGAATCAGACACCAGGCAAACAGAAAATTAAGTCCGGGGAGTGAGTTGGAACTCCCAGACAGGCTTTTCTCATACGTACCATATCGACCGGTTCTCTTCATGACTAAACCACTTCCAATGGAGCATATAGATATTCCGATAGGGGCGAATAGGATGACTAGCCCAGAATCCGTCGAGGAGCTTCCGCGAGACTGCATGTAAAGAGGAACATAGAAGAGAGCCATCATATTTATCATCGTACCTAATAAGTTCGTCATGCAGGCTGTGAAAACGGTCCGACCTAAGAGAAGGCGCACCGGAATAATTGGTTGTTGAGCGCGGGATTCCCATAAGATGAAGGCGACGAAAGCTACCAGCGAAAGAGGTAAAGTAGTTAGTGGCAAGGGATGAATCCATGGAACCAAGTTTCCGCCAGCATTCAAGCCAAGCAATAACAGGACCAGAAACGTAATGAGTGAGAATACGCCTGTGAAGTCGATGCGGGCTAAGTATGATTTCCCCGATACTTTGGGTGGTATGCGAACAAGATAGGCGACCAGGCAAGCCGAAACTACAACTAGAGGAACCTGGACCAGGAAAGCGAGACGCCAGCCCCGTGAAGAGTTATCGTTGACGAGGCCACCGAAAACACCGCCTAACATAGCGCCGGCTCCGTAACAGATATTACCGATCCCCTGGATAACACCCCGGTTCCGTAGAGGCACGAGATCGGTACCGACAAAAGTAGATATGGACATGAGGCCGCCGCCACCAATACCAGCAACAACTCGTCCAAAGATCATAGCACTTTGATTTTGCGCAAGACCGCAGATAAGGTTACCGGCAGCAAAGAAGACGTTGCTAAACACGAGCCCGGGGCCTCGTCCGAAGATATCTGTCAGCCTCCCGGAAATCGGCTGGCAAGCGGCATTGGATATGAAGTAAGCGGTCGCGAGCCAGGACAACAGACTCAAGGACTGGAACTCGCTAGAGATGGGTGCTGAGAGAGTGGCAATAATAGTAGACTCGATGGCGCCAAGAAACACGCCTACCCAACAGGTACAGAGGATGAGCCATAGTTTAAATCCTTTCACTTCTTCGACAATCATAGTCTGCTCATCGTTGTTGTTGGCCAGCGGGGATTCCTCGGCCAAGGTGCCGTTCCCATTTTGATTGCCTAACAGCGGCGTCCTCTCATCGTTGCGAACAGATGAGTTTCCGTTTGTCAGGACCGGAGGAGCGCGTTGAGCGGATATGTCATCAGCCGCCATGACGGGTAACCCTTTCACCTCTCTACCTGCAGGTTCAAGCACTAACTTCCACTTTAGATGAGAGCAAGTGTATCAATATTCAAGAATTTCTGGAGGCCTGTACACTCTATATATGTCATCAAGAAAAAGAAAATAAGGGTAGAGTATAGAGTAAAATAACGGTGAGACTTTTTTGACTCTGATTATTCAAAACGGGAATATCAAAGATGGCGACATCGACTCGGATTTAAGAGTTGTTGCTGTAGTCGGGGGATTCACCATAGCTTTAGGTATGGTGCGGGCGCACAGGCCGACAGTTGCGACGCTAAATAGCTCAAATACCCCGAGCATCGGCACCTAGCGTGCGCCTTATCGGGAGCCGGTATGCTACCTAATGGCATGGGTAACCGAGCGGGTATAACGTTAGGTGTTTGGCGAAGCTGTACATAATATAGCATATAAAATATTTTAATAAGTATGCCGATAAGATATCTGTACACATAATTTCTAGGTAGTTTCCGATTAATTCCTAAAGGCATTAATATATTTACTAATTCCGCTGGCTCACGTTCAAGTAACGGAGTTAGCGTACATACGTCAAAGGTTTAAATCTTTATGCACGTAGGTGCTTTTTGATGTTTAGCGCTAAGACGGCGGACTCGAACTAGGTAGAGACGCCTAAAGTTAGTAGTACATAGTTGCTCGGGAAACGATTAGATCTGCATAGCCTAGGACGTATCAGCTAAGGGCTTAACCAAAGAGCACCATGTTGAAATAGTATACGATAATTCCATTTCCAGACAATCGCATCGGAATACTTGGACGAAGAAGACCGATCCCGCCATTAAATTTATTTGAAGAAGTTGTGTATGCTGCCGTCATTCCCGAAGCCGCAACAACCTTAAGCAACACGAAAGGATACAGTGCATGATCTCGGCAGAGGATGCGGAACTGACATCATAGGCACTGCAGGGGAGTAACAAACTTGGTGGCAGTACCTACTATGTATTGTACAATAGGTACAAGACGTAGCCGGGACGACGTATGAACTACCTGATATGTAGGTGGGCCGACAACAACTAATGCGGGTGGTAAAGGGAAAACCAATCTCATTACCTAGTTATATGGAATATAGAACGAATGCTTTACTAAAAAGACAAGAATCCGTATGCAGGCTGCCTGGTTGCATGTGAATAATATCAAAGATGAATCGGCGTCTAATGGAGTATTCTCGATAAATACTAATATTCGATAAATATACTCGACAAAGATACTCGAGCAAAGTGAGATAAAGGAACCTAGTATGACAACCCAATTGTCTTCGGGGCGAATTAGAAAAGTTCTGCTTGTCTTATATCTTCATCCCACCTTTTCTGCATCTTTTTTTCTTTCTTCTTTTTTTTTTTTTTTTTTTTTAGCGGTTATTGCGGAGTAAATGAAGGAAATATCTAACTCTACCCCAGTATCGCTAATATTGATTATTCTGCCCTTCATGTCCTAAGGTTTTCCGGTGAGAATAACGCCAATACAAGAAAGCCCTTGTAAAGATAGTGGCTCAGCGCTTATTCTTAAGTGGCGCCCATAGGCTGTGCTTACGTTTCTTGTATGTAATTTGCGAAAACAGCTCTTCGAAAGCAACGAGGTGCCAGTTGATTGTGGCTGAGCTTAAAATAGACTGCTCCCTGGGCACAATACGCGCAATCACTATACATCAGCGTAAGTCATTTGATGTCAGCTAAGGCTGCTAAGGTCCCATTAGTACATTAGGCCCCTCCATTAATACTATGGTATACGTTGTACCTTGCTAGGCATAAACACAAAAACATTCAGGAATAGGTCGAGTACATTATCATAATATTTTTTCTTCATCAGACCCGACCATAATTCACTGGCTTTACTCTTGTCTCCAGTTCTCCTATTTCCCCCCTCTTGCAAGGAAATTTGACAGATTTGACTTTTTTCTTTTTTAAGCATTTGAATCAATAAACTAAGAGGTCGGCCGCGATATTAATTCGACTGCCCGAATTCGAGTTGAAACCTCATCCAAGCCCTTGTTCATTTTACGTTTCGACATCGTCATCAGCCGCAACGCCGCCCCTAAAATACGACATAGCCTTCTTGGCTGTTTCCGTCTTGTAAGCTTCTCGTCGCACTACCACTACTTCTCCCAAAAGTCGAAACCTTCTACTGCATGTTCGGCAAATCTGCCAACTTAAACCTTCTACTCCAAAAATCCGAGCTCTCACATTAACTTTTGGTCTACAAGAATTTAGCGTAGCCATTAAAAATGGCATTATTCGAGAAGCTAGATGTCAATCCCGATAAGGTGCCCAACGCCAAACTTGGCCTCCACATCTTCCAAGCCGTCCTCGCCATAGTCATATTCATCCTCGAGATCGTCTTATTCCGAGCCAAAGATTCACTCATAAATGGTAACGATGGATGGCCCTTTGGTCTGGTACGTAGCATACCTCACTATCTTATTTTCTGCACTTCCGTCCCGAGCAAGCAAAAGACACATATATGGTCATGGACTTACGAGAGTCGTGATAATAGTGTTTTCTATCTATCCCGGCCTGGATATACCTAGCTCTAGCGCCGCGATTCGAACGGACTCGGAAGGCCGCCCAACCGCATGCGATGGTCGTTATTGACACCATCTTCGCCATTTTCTGGCTATCTGCTTTCGCTAGTCAAGCGGCATATAATACCGCCAACTCGTGCGGGCAAGGCTGCGCCGTTAGCAAGGCTATTGTCGGAATTGCCTTCTTTGAAACGTAAGTACCTCCCTAGGTAGCTAGGAAAATGATCTATCGAAACATATCTCACTAACTATTGTTAAAGATTAGCATGGGCTGCATCCACAGCCGTTAGCGTATATACTTTGAGATACTACCAGCGTACCGACAGTCTACCCGGCTACGAAAACATCGGGACTAGCCAGAACATCGATCCGGACAAGGCAGCATTCTCGATGGCCCCGCACGACGAGGAAGCTTATGCGCCCGTTCAGATGGATGACCACCACGATGATGATCATCACGCCGGCCCTTACGACCCGGATTCCTTTGGTGGACGGTTCGAAAACGACACCGCATACCGACCACACAGCACTTCTCCGGCCCCTCTCGAGAACCCCTTCGATACCTACAGAACGCACAGCACATCGCCTGCGCAGAGCGACCTATACGGCGACCCCTACGGCTCGCAAACATCCAGGCCTCACATATACGCCCCGCCTGCTGCGGCCGAGGAGTACGACGACGACAGGCCGGTGCAATTCCCCAGCGCGAACTACGACCGGACGTTGCATTAAGGGGCGTGTTTTCTTGTCGGCGTAACGATTTCCTATTTCCGAGGATACGTTTGGGAGCTTTATGACGACCCTGGGAAATTCAAACCTCTCTTTCTACCTAAGATGTATAGGATAAGAGAGTCGTTTGGGACGAGGTGGCTGGCTAGTGCGAGAGAAGAAAAAAAAAGGAGAAAGAACTTCACGACGGTGATCGGTGTTCCGGATGCCTATTTTATTGTGGTACTAGGGGATACCAGGATAGTGCCTACGATTGTTGCGTTTATGTTTTGTTTGTGTTCCGATAGCATAGTGTGCGAATTAGACCTTGCAGGGAAGGGTACATATTGGCTTTTGTATCACGCACTATTCCATGGATTTGCTCTGTTGCTTTGTTGCTCTGGACAATGCGTATACCTATGTAGACTCGAGAGACGACGAAATAGTAGCTCATGCCTTTTAGAAGTATATACCGAGGGCCAGCTTTTAGCTAGCCAAAATAGTAACATCCATAACGCCTTGCAATGCAGTTATTTAACACTTCATCCACCGATTCCAGTCACTTGGTCACTTGGTCACTTCACCCCTTTTTGTTTTATCAAGCCGAAGAACTCTTCCATTTCTTAATCCTCCTAGCAATATCCGCCTCCGTTTGCTGCATAGGGTTTAACTTGCGGTCCCTCGACATGGCCTTAGTATCATCGCTATATTTATCCACGAGGCTCTGCAACCACTCGATTTCTCGCTTGGGTATGGTCCTCGGTTTTTTGATCACAGGACGGTTGGCCTCTTCCTCGAGCTTCGCAACGACCTTATCTCCATCCGCGTCCTCGATGCCGCCCCACTCTTCAACCTCTTCCTCCTCTTCGTCTTCGTCGTCCTCATCCGAGTCGAGGTCGTTCAGGGGGTCGTTCAACGGGTTGTCCTTCTTCCGCTTCGACCCGTCGAGCACGCGCACGATCTTGCCGTTCTCGTCCCGCTCCACGCGCACCTCGCTGATGACGGCGCCCGTGGGCCGGCTGATGGCGAATGGGTCGACGGGCTTCGTGGCTCGTCCTTCGAGTTTCTGCGACGCTAGGTTGGGCTCTACACCGCCGGTCGGCGCTTTGAGGCGGGACACGAGGCCGAGGCGGCGGTAGTTTTGCGTTGTGGTCTCTTTCTTATTCCTGCATCGCGATATCTCGTCTTAGTTCCAGCATCTTCCAAACCCTCTTTTTGGTGTACGATAAAAGAGGTAGCGACTATAGGTTTATAGAGAGGGCTCTTACCAATTTTTAGCTACTAGATCATTGCCTAGAGGATTCAACAGGCGCTTTGATCTTAACGTCGACGAAGGCTGGCGAATGGTGGGGCGAGAGGAACGCCTCTTGCGCTTCTGGAGATCTCGGCCCATGGCGTTGTTGGATGCGCTACTCCGAGTTGTTTAAGTATATAGTATATAGTATACGTATTGTGAATTAATAGCCGATTTGGTTGAGTGCACCTGGTATGCGCTGAGATTCAATGCTTGTTCTTGTTCTTGTGCTTGTGCTTGTTTCACGAGGATAATCCAGTAATAGATTGTGAAATGCTCCCAAAATTTCTTACAGCTGCAAGCGCAGATTACCACTTTGTGATAAGATAAGAATGTTATATCTTATCTTATCTCCAAATGGTTATCATCTGGCACGTGCGCTCTAGCAGTCTCAAGCTGTGAAGCTGGCACAGGCCATTCTGCGATTTTGTACCTTTTCATCATCTTCCCCATGTTTGCATATAGCAGCTTCATAGTAGTAACATGAAGCATAATCGCATTTCCGTGATATGATCCTCCAATCCTCCCGTAAAATTCAGCATTCTTGAGGACATGTGGATTACCTGCCACTCATTTTTCATTTACATCAGCCCAGTGGTTGTTGGGCTTGGCGTTGTGGATAGTTGACGATGAGGTGCTTCTAATAGATATACTAATCTTCTAGCTATCGTTTACACATGCATAACGTATAAACTTGAGGAAGTCTTCTACAAGTACCTATATATCCACTAATATATCATGACAAAAACAAGTTATCATCAAAATATGTGGGTTTGACAGGCCATATTCACGGAGTCTTTGCTATCTCCAGTCTGCCTCTCAAGCGGGGCGGGGCAGTGCATGAGAAAAGACAACGAGACGATGCTACATATTCGTTATTCCTACGTGGGACTGTAGCGACTAAAGACTAACGACTGTAACTGAATCCTCAAGTCCCGAGATGATACCAAACACTAGAAAAAAAAAGAGAGGCATAGCAAAGTACTACACTTGACGTTACATACAGTACCTACTTTCCCAACGTTGGGGCTGGTTTTACAGATACGAGATACGAGTTTCCAGCTCCTGTCACCTCGCTAAAGAAAAGAAAATGAAATAACATGAAAAGAGGTGCCTAAGGGCAATCGGCAAAGAGGTCAAATAAATTTACCCCCAAACTCTGATCGATCGCCGACTCCTTGCCCAGTAGGCCTTTGTGATCCGAGTAATACTAGGGTTCCGGGTAGGCCAATCGGCAGCCAGGTGAACTTCTGGAACCCGCCGATGCGGCCAAGCCCGCAACTCTGATGCAATGGCCCGCCTACTGCACGTAGAGTCGCATAACAGGGGCGTAGGTTAGTTATCGATGAGGAATGAGCCCCGAGCGCCCTCCTCTTCTTCGACCCAAGTCTCGAATCACGGAGCCACGCCCCTAAAATGGTACCCCTGGCTAATAAAGTCCAAGACCTACTAGAACCCGCGAAGAAGAAGCTAAAATATCGTGCTTCGGGACCTGGAACTCATCATCTTCATACTTTCGTATACTACCCAACTAGACTGACTACCTGACTACCTTGCGTGGGATGCTCTATCTCTTCGCGCCGCCGCCAAAGTAGCGCCGCTTGCAGGCCCCTCTAGCTGGGGACCCTACCCTCCTTATCCTCCTTGCCCTAGTACTCATGGCGCGCCGGCGGAAGATCTCGGATCCCGGAGTCTGTATCTGCCAATGAATCAGGTCGGGGGGTCACTGAGATTGTGAAATGGTTGCTTGATTGATCGATCCAACGGAGCATTAACAGCTGGTCTGGCTCGGTTGACCATTTCCTTGCGAAGGAGGGCGAGTCCATGCTCACCATACGATCTACGTGCTACGGCAATCATCTAGATTTACCGGCTCCACATTCGGGCGGCTTCCTTCGCAGTTCGTGCCCGTCGCGTCTTAGCAGCACGAGCTGAGCGGAAATCTACCAACCAGCTGCCTTGGTTCGCCCGGAAGGCTGTCATGGTGGTCAGACGACTTTGCCGGCAGCGCTGTCGTAAACTCTCAAGAACAGACACACAGACCGGATGGACTTAAAAATGGGCGAACCAAAGGAAAAGCAAGTCTGCTGACCTGACCCGGGTATCTCCCGTGAGCTAGCCGCTCCACTCCAGGCTACGGCAGATCCCATTATCTTCAGTGGGTCCGACATACCGAGCGACGGTGACCGACGAAGGTGAGCAAAGGACTAGCTACAAACCTACCTGGTAGGTACTGTACGTACTGCGCCGGTCGACTCTGCAGTGACGATCATTCAAGATATTGGGTGTGATAGCGTTGTTCGTCCGAAGTAGTAGTGGGACGAACGATGAATGGGCGAACCAGACTTTATTCCAGTTGGCCTGGAACCCTTTTACGAATGCGAAAAAAAAGGAACTAAAGAGAAAAGAGCAAGTAAAAAAAAAGAAAAAAACAAGATGTGAAGATACGCACAAACCCTTTTTTTTTTCACTATGTAGGCCTCTGTACGCAAGGCCATGATGTACTGCAACTTCTTGGCTCAGGGTATCACTGACAGCTGCCTAGCTAGCTATAGCTGGATAGATTAGGTTAGGTGTTCCGTAGATACAGCCAGAACCAGCAAGCAAGCGAGCAAGCAAGCATGACCTCCCCTCCAAGTCCTTGATTTTTCTTGCTTCGTTCTTCTCCACTTACGGCTCTATATCATCCTACCCTTGTCTCCCGTACCTTGTTACGTTAAGTTAGGTTAGGTTCAGTATAGGTACGTATCAGCTTGTCGAGGGGGACCCTTAGATACGATCTACTTCTTATTACGTACCTGATGAGACCCTTTTCTTTGAAGATTTGAGTAGGTATATGTGGATAGGTAGAATCTTGCTGTGGCGGGCTGGGGTTGCTGACAAGAGCTCGTTCTTCCTCCCTGTTTGGGAAATGCGCGGGGGGTGGGGGTTCCAGGGAGGACAGGCAGAAGGGGGAGAGACGAGGGAGGAAAAGAAAAAAAAAAATTGAGAAGAAGCGGGCTAGCTTTACGAATTATTGTAATCTCATACTCCTGCGCCTGTGCTTTCCCATGCAAACCTACTGTACCTGGCCTAATGTACGAGGTAAAACTAAAGAGAGGGGGGCATAGAGCAAGTTGAAGAGGGAAAATATCCTATAGGCACGGGCACGGGGGGGTTGCACATCCATGGATAACTAAAGTAGGCTACGAAATCGCCTCGATGGGCTTAACGCCTAGGCGTTATGTACCTAATGCTTGCCCCAAGAGGCTCCCTCTGAAATCTACCTGCAAGGTAAAGGGTAGGTTAGGTAGGTAGGTAGGTATGTACCGAATGCGAACGACAGACGGAAAGGTAAAAGATGTGGCTGTGCCTCGCGCCCCTCCATTACGGAATGGTATTTACTAACGATGGAGGGCGGGAGGGAAGATTAGAGGTGTGGGTGGGAGTATTCCTTCCCGTCCGGCTCGATGAACAGCAGCAGCAGCAGCAGCAGCAGTGGTAATGGTGGTAGTGGTGGTGGGTGGGTGTGTGGCCCATATCTGGTTATACAACAGGTATAATGCGTATGCCAGTGTTAGACATGGCGGCCCCAGTTGTGTATGTTCTTAGGGGCGTGAGGCGCTATGGCGTGACGTCTGACACCGGGAGATCTGCTTTGCGTGCTGACAGCTGTTCACATGCGCCCACAAACGTATCTGAGGGTGTGTATGTGTGTGGTGAAAAAAAGAAAGACAGATGGGTGGGTGCACGAAATCACGAGACTCAAGTGACAAACTATGTGTGTGTATGTCTTGGGAAATGCTTTCTCTTCATCTGTATGTATATCTCTACAAATGTAGCGGAACCAAGTCATATGCTAGCTACTTACAGCCGTCATCATCACCACCACCACCACCACCACCACCACCGCAGCGCACGCGGAAAAAGTCCTCTTCCTCCTCCCCCTTCTGATTTCAAACCCCCCAAAACCTCTCTCTACACATGATCCCCCCAACCAACATTTCTTGATTAAACAGACACAGACCACCCCAATGTTCAAAAAAGCAAAACACAGAAAAAAGAAACCGTACAATCCAAACCTCGTTCGTATCCGCCGTAACATTCCATAACTCCGGGATATCAACATGCAAGTGTATATAATGTACAGCCGTGATAAAAGGGGGGTAACAAGTAAGCAATAATGAGTAGAAGATAGACAATGAGAAGAATGAAACAAAAAATGGTGTAGAAATATATATCTGAGAAGTGAAGATGCGCGTCCAAAAGTAAGAAAAAAAAATAAAAACAAAAAAAGGTCGTAAACCTCTATAATCCCATATATTCTGGTTCCATCATGTCCCAAGGAAAAATAAAAGGCTTGCCTCCTTTTTTGCTCATAAAGATAAGTAGATGATTTTTGTACGAGAGTAGGAGGTAGGTAACACCATCCGCATTAAAACATGATCCACTCGACTTCGACCCCGGGGCCGCCGATGCACTTGGTCCAGTTGAAGCAGCCACGCCTCATGCCGAGCTTGCTCCCGGGGGTCATGGGGGGTTCGTAGTATTCGCCGGCCCAGAGGCGCTCGAGGACCTCGATGGCGGCGAGGTTGTTCATGTAGCCGCTGCGGGACATGATCTCGCGGCACTTGTTGCGCACGATGTTCTGCTGCAGCTCGTTGACGCACTCGCTGCCGGCCACGAACAGCGCCCACAGCAGGAACTTCTCCGCGCTGCTGCCGGACTCGAGCGAGGTCGCGTAGTACACGACCTGGCTGACCAGGTTGCGGAAGTTGTTGTCGGTAGAAGGCAGGTGGGGAGAAGCCAGGCGTTCGGTGTAGAGGAGAGCTGCGTAGCGGAAGGCCTCGGAGAGGGAGTGGAGGTCGCGTATTTGAGCTTGGGTCGCTGAGTTAGGGAGGGATGCGGCGACGCGCTGGGCGTCGAATTCCCAGCTTTGAAGAGCCATGCGAGTTTCCTTCCACTCGCGCCAGAAAGTCGAGCGGTGCTCGTCGAATTGGGGTGAGGGGCAAAATCCTGTGGATAAGATTTCTTCATCATCCATCTGTGAAACGAAGCCGTTACCATCGTAGCGATGGTGGTTTGTGCTGAAGAAATCCCCAGTTGGTGGGTTGGATTGTTTGAATGGCTGTCCTAAGGGAGAGCCTAGGGGAGGCGAAGTTGCTGGTGTTCCAACGTGAGCGTTAGGCGATGATAGAACACTCTGGATATGGTGCTGCTGTGATAGTATGTTCAAACGGCCAAGTTTGCTTAGAGTCGTAAATAACTCCCTGTCGCAGCCGACCAGGTTCTCGACTCCCTGGGGAAGTAAGTTGGCATCCGAAGGAAGGCCGTAGAAGGAATGGTTGAGTTGAGCGTCACGGTCGTTAATGCTGGCAGAAATTGAGTCGAAATAGGTAAAGATGGCCTCCATCCAAGAAGACTCGCTAGACCCTTGGTAAGGAGCAGAGCCTCGCATGCTGAGGATTTTCTTGACGCCGGCAAACTGGGTGTGGAATTTGGCGACACCAGATTCAACCATGCGGTAATGGCATAGAAGTAGTATAGTAGCTAAAACAGAGTCGTGGCAAGATTTCATAGGGTCGTTCAACTGTTCGTTTAGGAGGTGAACAGCTAGGTTTCTGTGTTGGTGTTCTTCGTTTAAGGAGTGGTGATCCGATTGCGCCTCGGGTAGTCGGTCAGAACCGATGCTATCTGATCTGGCACGTTGGCCAAGGCTCAGTCTTCTCTTCATCCTCAGATTACAGGCGGCTAAAGCACAAATTGCGTGTTGTAGGCTGCGGCTGCTTGATGCTAGCCGCAAGATGTGGTCTCGGAAAGGGTTATTTGGGCCATCTACAAGTACCATTGACGGGCACATAATATTTTCGTAGTAGTCCATGAAAAACGGCATCTTAGCAATGAGATCAGGGCTGACCTGTATCGGTTGACTCTCATATGGGAAAGCTAAGTTGGCCGGAGCGGAGGGCATCACATCATCATCCCTTGGAATCGTAGCTGCCCAGTGAGTCCCATCTGTGGAACGCGGGCTGGTACCGTAGGGCTCCATCTCAGGGACGCCTGCGAGGAGTTGTCAGTGAGCCGAGGCGTGGGATTTCGGAACGCGTATTCCTTACTCAAAGTGTCGCTATCCGCGACCAGTCTATGGGCCATCTGAGGCCCATAAGAGTCAGGGTGAGAGCCGAGGCTCGAACTGGGTTCCGATGGAGCATAGACTAGGCCAGGACACGAGGTTGGTGCTCGTTGGTCGATCATAATCGCGGCGGGACTTTGAGGCATAGGCGAACTTTGGGCCGTATAGGTATCGTATATGAGGCCGGGGCTGTGGACGAAAGGAATCTCCTCTCTGACATATGAGTGTCCCATGGCATACTCGACTTCGCTGAGCGAGTCCACAGATGATGATAGCGAATCGCCCATTATAGGATAGTGGCCCATTGGGGAGCCGAGCTTCTGGAATCTGCGCGGGTCATGCGAGCTCATGTTTCCGGCGTATGCGGGAAGGCCTCCCCAAGCTCCTTGGGTAGTTACCGGTGCTTCTCCATGAGAGAATCTTGGGTAGTCTTGATAAGATCCGTACGGCGCTGTAGGGATAGACGCAGTATGGTTTCTATCGTCTCGGTGAACTTTGCGTAGCCCCTCTTCTGGGCCGTTCCATTGAGGAGTAGTCGCTGCTGAGCTTGCTGCTCGCGCCCGGCTTGACGCCTTCTTTCCAACAGGTGCAACTGGGGGTGCCTTCGCTATAGGCAACGAAAGTCCTCGTAGTTTGCCTCGACTCGCCACACCCACTCCCCAGGTCAGTTGAGTCTTGTAGCCTGAGCATTCATTTCCAATCTCGAGACACTGTGAGCAGTAGGGTCGCCTCCTATCGCACTTGGTATTTCTCTTGATGCAGGTGAAGCAATCATCTGCAGCTCCTCCGGCTGGGGCCCGTCTCCTCCGCTTGCGGGCAGCCTGGGCGTCCTTAGACGAATTGGACGAAGGGGAAAGTGAGACTGTCATGTTAGATATGCACTATATCGAAAGGGTGATACAATATGTTTCTAGCAAAGACGCATATAGTAACCCGGGACGGTAGTGGTCTCGACTCTGGGCTGAACGCGGTATGGAATCTCTTGACTATTAAGAAGAGGAAGTTGACTGGCGTGGATAAATAGAAGTTAATATGGAAAAGATGTGATCGTCTGGGCAAGAGGATATTGATATTGCATGAGAAGAGGTAGACGGGGTGGAGCGAATGGGACGACTGATATAAGTTGAGATGCGGTCTCTATATGAACGAGCACACATATAAAGTACCACTTACAGAGCAGGGTATCTCATCGCGTTGTGCTCCCCACCTTGCTCTAGGGAGGTACTGGGGAGGTACAAGAGATGCAAGACCCTCGTCCTCCATGGTCAGCACCCATGTCGAAAGGAGGCGATTAATGTGCATGTAGCAGTCGCAGAACGGCCAAACCGCAGAAGAGAGCATGGGTGGGCCCGGCTTGAGAATTTGGGGGGCACAGGCAGGTAGAGGGACAACGTTGGAAGAGAGATGACGGGGAATCTGTGAAGTTGACCCTCTAATACAAAGGTCAAGATAGGTGCGAGATCGAGGGGAGCGAATGAGAACCTAGAAAGACGAAGTGGGTCTCCCACTTTCAAGATCAGCGGGATATACCTTCATTGTACTAGCCAGGTTGAGGGACGTTAGGGGAGAACGGCGACAGGGGCAGGGATGTAGAAGTAACCCCCTGCAAGAACCCCCCCCAGTACATACATGCAAAGACGGGGGTGAAGGAGCATCATTTGCAGCAAGGTACTTTGTAGCTTGTGAGATTCTTTTAGACTACCTACTGTCCTATGTGAGGAACAGGGGTTAACTGCGAGCGGCGAGTCCTAACGACATCAGGCATAGCAGTTTTATGGTGAGTCCGGGGGGTGCAGTGAGGGCAGTGAGAGCAGTGAGGAGAGGGGATAGATGAGCTACTCAGGCATTACTGCTAAATCGTTTCCCTCCGCCTTACTTGTGATCGTTCATCAAAGCTTTCCGAAGTCTTCATAAAGCATTTAGAAAGATAGATAACCACTGTCTAAGATGGTAGCAAAAATTGAAATAACGCAGATCATTGGTACGAAGTAGAGCCGAGTGTCGGTTCGGCTAGCGAAGAGCCTTTTTCTTCAACCGGTACGAAAAGAAAAAATGGACAAAGCGAGCAAGGAGGATGACGATGAGAGTGGCTGAAATCTGCAGACCAGTGTTGTTGCTTGTGCTACTGATGAATCGCACGCAAGGTTCTACTGGGTGCTTGGCTGCTGGGAGGGAATAGACCTCGGTAGGCCAGGCCTGGAGAAGGCCTGTAGGATGTGGGATGTGGGTTATGGGTTATGGGTTACGAGCCAACCTACACGACCTACACACACACAGAAAAAAAAAAAAAAAAAAAAAAAAAAAAAGGTTGCGGGATACGATGGGAAACAGACAGGTTAGCACGGAAATGTGCAATTAGCTGTAAGACGCCATCAGTCGATTTCGGCTCTTGGCTTTGTGGGTAAATTAGCCCTCATTTCTTAAAAGACAAAGGAATCTTTGCATCCTAATCTTCTTTTTCTTTTTTCTTTTTTTTTCTTGTAAGCTTAAGTTATAATTAGCCCTTTAGTTAGATAGAAGGGGGTCTTACGCCGCTTCCCGCTATATTGGGCATACAAGATGATACACTTACGGTGGACTTAACAGCATTAGGTCTAGCTATGTAATCAGTCCTTTCAGTAAAATTCCGAAATATCAAGTCTGCCGTAGGTACTTGGTCTCAGTGGGGGATACGTTACAGGGCCTACCCGGACACGCCTTGAGATGATGGCGTGCAGTTTCTTCTCTGTGCTAACATTAGAAGCCCAGGTTGTTACGGAAGGATTTTCGATCGGAGGTGCCCTGTTACCGTCCCATTTCTTCCCCAAAACGCTCTGATCAAGGAATGGTCCCCCTACGTTTTTCTACCTTTTTTCGTCTCTACCTATTCGTAGGAGGTACGTTTCCTTACTACCATAACCCACATCTACCCTAAAATCGCGGTAACATCAACCACTAATTGCGAGCAGGATGATGCTCTCTTTCACCGGGGCTTTAATTACGTAGTGGCCGTAACCCGTACAATAACCCGTGCAACGACCCGTGCAACGACCCGTGCAACCCGTGCAACTTGCAACTAGGTTTGGGTCGCTCTTATCGATTTACTGTATAAGTCTGCCACCCCTGGAGATAAAAGTTGCTTCTGAGGATTTCGGGGCGGGGAGTTTCAGGTGAGCGAGGCAAAGCCACTACAAAAAAACATGTGCTATAGTTAATTCCATATCCTACGCTAAGGCTCCGTCCGATGTTCTATTAGCGGAAGACCCGCCTGCAAGCCCCTCTACTTTTTCTTGCGAGATGTCTAAATCCGTCCGTATCCGTACTATGTAAGACGGCGCTTCCAAATTGTCGCCAGCATCTAATATTATATCTAATATTATAGCTTGCCTGAGATGTTTTGGGCTAGTAGATGTAATAGTAGTAGTAGTAGTAGTAGTAGTAACTAGTAGTAGTTATCTCATCATCTTTGCTGCCTTGCTGCTGCGAATGCTTCTAGTGCGTGAGCCATGACCAACAAGCTTTACAGATCTTGGCATGCTCATGGGTTGCTTACTGTATGTAACCCACGGAAACAAGTCAGGTAATGTGACGACTCCAAATTCTCAGTAATTTGAACTACCTATGCGACCTCCAGTCTCAGATGACGATGTTTAGAGGTTTATTACCAAGCGGTTTCCTTTACCTAACGTTCAACTATATTAGGTATGTTCACATAGTATTTGAAGATCTGCCGGGGTCCCCCTCCCTCTCCGATCGCACATTTAACATGCCTTAGCTGCTTAGGCATGTTTACATGTAGATACGCTTGCTCTCGTTATGTTACACGTGTAACGTCAAGTGGTTTCTTGCTTCGCAACCAGCCCGTCTCCCTTTCCCATGAGGTAACATATAACTAGTAGTTTGATCTTCCTAGTTGCGGGCACTGCTAAGGCGGGTTGCAAGGCGGGAAACTCGCTCTTGACTATAGACCCTATAAGACGATTATGTGGCTTGTTCTACAGTTGGCCAGAATTCAATGTGAGTAATAAACGAGCGAACGAACCAAACCTCCTATTACTGTGACAAGTGACCCCCTCGCTTAGAGCCACTATTGCTCAGATTCATGTATTTGATGATGCCAGGATGTGGATTCCTCGACCAACCGGAAAACTTTTCTTCGTAAGACACACATAAGAGACACACATAAGATGGTGGAAGATATCATTTCGTAAAGACTGTTTGGCAATTATTCTTAGCTTCTCATCTGACATATCAAGCAGCAGAGGTGATTGCGTGTGAACATGACTGTGTTATAAACCTGTATCCTGTTAATTTAAGAGATAGTCCAGGAGAGACTCATATTGGCTGTCAAGGAAAACAGCTTTTATTGAAGTCAGACTAATAGCAATGCTGCAGCGCTTCTGCACATGATAGGTAGCAGGCCACCTTAAACGTTATCATGTGTAAGCTATAAAATTATAATGATAATACAAGGTGTGTAGTTCATTTTTGTGTAATGCTAGATTAGTGGTCGAGGATTTTTTTTTCTTTCTTTTTTTTTTTTTTTTAGAAAAAAAAAAAAACAGTTGTGTGCAGCCCATCCGTGGACTGAAATGACAAGGAACAGGGCAAGCCTCAAAGCGCTAGACTCGAGATCGTACTATATGTAATTGTAGTTTAATGGGTCTGCGATTCTCGTACCACGCATAACTAGAGGTTCGCCATAGCGGACAGTCATCACGAGATGTCCTGATTCTCCATTGTCCAGGAATGGCTTGCTCCAATTATGTATCTACCTCGCATTCATTTCGTCTCGATGTATCTCAAAATGCGGGCACGACTTCGCGAAAGCAAGGGAAGATGTTAACAAGATCGAGGAACTAGACTACCGATCTGGTGTCGTCACGTAATAGGAAGCCTGAAGCCAAGAGAGTATACCTCCAAGACTATGCTCTCTCTAAAGCTATTCAGCGTCATGTCCTGCCAGTCGGTACACGAGTACGACGGTAGCACTACTATGTATAGGCGGGAATTCATTGTCTATGCGGTTAGGTAGTTTTCTCAGAGATGGAGAATATTAGCCTTTTTTAATGTATGCAACTGCAGGTTATGTTTGGGTTGGTTAGCCTTAACCTCAAGCCATTAGCCCGTCTGGTATAAGTCGGGAGAGACATTGTACCTAGTCTAATAACACAACGCCGAGACTCACACATGCACCAATCTACACGACGACCTCTTTCTCTCGTTTCTATCAAGCTTCTATCGTTATCTCGAACCCCCCCGCAGTTTTGTTCTTTGCAGCTCCCTCTTTTGGAATGCACCGATTGACTCAACTCTATTGCGGTGACTTTCGTATCTAGGTAAGTATTGTACTAGCCAGAACGCACCCGTGCAGACGTCATTAGATAAATGATAACTCCTCTGGGGGAGGTTTGCTTTACTGTAAGGAATATGCAACATTTGATCATATCCATAAGCAAATCGCGATCGCCCTCGCAGCGCTGCCGTCTTTTGAACCGCTCGAGAAATCGGAAGGGACCGGGCTTAAATACCATTTGACAGATTTTTAAGGTTGCCAAAGATTTGAGAGCTAAGGATTTGCTTGAGAGGGCTAGGAAACAGGGATAGAGAGGATCTTCAACATCCTCGGAATAAGTGCCTATTGCTTCTTAAAATCGTATAGGTATGGGCCGGGCTTGTTTGTTGCCTAGCATATCGCGGGGATCAAACAGAGAACAATTACATCGTCAAATATCTAAGAGGTATCCCTTCGAGTTAGGACCAAAAAACCGATATCTGTGGGACCTGAAGAACGCATTTCAAGCCATCACGAGCTTACTATGGATATGTTTGCGCTAGGTCTACCAACTCCCTGGTATCCGCGTACACTAACAACGGAGAGGGCCATATCTGCCCCACGGGTGATGCTGGTAACAACACGCTTGGCATAAGATATCAATGGCCTTCTTATCAGGTGTGCGAAATAAGCTTTAACCCTTCTGCACGGTGGTCAAAGGCGACCGAATTCATTTGCCTCCAGACTCTTAAAGATATAGACATCTTAGGAGTTATGCATCTAGTTTGGGAAGCTGGCTGCGGAAGAGCTTGGCATATATTCAGCTACTCAAAATTTTATGGTGGCTTAAATCTTGATTTAACGACAGCGACAAACAAGTATTACTTGAAAATCTAAGGTAACAATAAAGAAGATAATCAACTCCATAATAGATCTAATAGATCATACGTGTATAGTGGGCAATATACCTCTTTGTGGGTTGCTCTATCCATGCACTTCCATGTCTACCAGGGACTTACATCCATTAGGTACAATACAACGCCTACAATGGATTTTCACGACTTACAAAGAGTCGGATGCTACGGGTATAGCTATCGCCAACATTGGTTGGTTTTTCTTTCCTTCCTCCTTTTTTTTTTCCCCTTTCAACTAACGTTCCAACTGTCAATGTCCTATTGAGAAGCTTCGTTAAGACTTTCTTACGAATCTAAGAATCCGCGAATCCATGGATCTCCCTTCTCGGTACTGTAGAACAGTCCGCTAGGACGGACGCAATCCCAATGCCCAGGTGGACTGTTGCACAATTGGCACCAAAGTCTGCCGATATGAGTTGACAATTCATACAGATCACTTCTAATGCTTGTATGTACCTAATTTATGCATTGTACAACCCCCAAGTATCCCCCAACATTCCTAATAGTTTCTCTTTACGTGTTTTTGTGCGAGCTATTAAACTACCTAACCTACAGACCTACCTAAGGTACCTTAATGTACCCTAAAGCATTGCAACCAGAAGAGCAGAATGCAGTGCAACTTTAACATACTACAATCCAATCATTCCTCAAAAGTTCTGGAAGCCTTCCAATTCCAGCTCTCTTGGCCGTGAAGTTTACCATTCAGCCCACGTTAAACTTTCTTTTCTCTCTATTCCCATTATCTCCCGTAAAAAGCTTTTGCGAATCCCGAGTTAGAAGAAAAGGTGCCGCATACTTCTGTTCCACTTTAGGTGCAATACCGTGAGGCCCTGTGCGGTACCTCGCATATTCAAGTGACATCATTCCCGGTCCCTTCAAACGAATTTCATTACTTTTTGGTTCCGGCTTTCGTATCCACGCCTATCGGCAGAGTTGCGGGAGATTCTGGAGAAGAACTCGCAGGGTCCCGTGGTTCCTTCAAAGCTCAAACCAGTCCACAACCACATGTCAACTGAGCATCGAGCCAGATAGGTTCTCTTCTCAGTGCGGCCGCGGCAGATCCACGCCATGCCCAAGTACCTACTCATTTTTCCACGTTGTCCCATGTTTTCATATCTATCATATCTATCGTAATGACCTAGTCTAGGTTATGTTCTATATTACGGCGAGGGCCTGACAGGAACTATGACAGACGTAGTAGTGTCGTCCGTTTATTGGATGCACCTAACTAATTTCGACGTCGGTCTGTACCTAGTAGGTAGGGTAGCCAATTTCTCTTATCTTACGATCTGGTTCTTATTGGTTCCTTGGAGAGGATAGTATGTAATTATTTAGGACGTACAGACAATTGACGGAAACAGGAGCGGGGAGAATTCGACCGCCTTCAGCAGCCGAAAGGCAACTCCCTAGTAAAAGGCAGCTAATGGCAGCTAATGGCAGCTAAAGTACGGTACCTAAGCAGCTAAGCTACAGCTAAAAAATCAGGTACCTCCAGGCGTTCAGAGCTTAGTTAGACGCTAGACGAGCCGAAGAAGTCTGCGTCGAAGGCCACTAAACGCTATTAGGTCTAGCACCGGAGGCTGGCACCAACCTTAAGCAGCTCAAGGTAGGTACCTCCCGACTCTGTTAGTAAGGTGCGACTATGGCACGTCCATATTATTAGGTACAATGCATGGATACATGGTAGTATCATTCTGCAATGTACCTAACCTAGCCTAATTATTTCTACACATGTCCAAAGCTAAAAAAGATCCTACCGATTAAAACTCCTTCTCCATATTGCGCGACCAACGCAATCCCTCATTGTTCATAATACATAATTAAGAAGTAATACCCAATATCATAAATTTCGATGTTTACCGTATGTATTATACACACGGCGATAACTAGATGAGCATCTGTCGAGCTGTTGCTTCGGACTTATTAGTTAACTACGCGGTTACGACGGCAGAGACTCATCCAGTCTCGCTCAGTCTCGCTCAGTCTCGCTCAGTCTCGCTCAGTCAGAATTTACATATACCTATACCTATACCTCCTAAAAGTGTGTAGAACCTTTCCCATGATCCCCCTGTATATACCTCCATACCTGACCTACTTACGACGTACGAACAACCACACATAGGGTCAACTTGTACCGGACTTGACTCTTTTGAGTCACCGACTGCTACGGTACTACTGAGCAGCGGAGAGCTACCCTGGCTCCCCCCACAATGGGCTTAACTGAATTCTGTCAGCGGACTACCGTATGATTGGTGGCTTCATACCTGTACATGCTATGTATCGTGCACTACAGATAAACCCCCGTTCTGCCTAACACGCTTCGGTTCGTTCGATCGCCGAGAATGCTACAGCACAGGTCATAGCTGGTTGGCCCAATCACCGCCCACTTAAGGCTCTACATGAGCATGAATGAAATCGGCGTAATTTTATAAGACTCTCCGTCGAGCGTCAGGCGTCAATTCAGCCTTGACAACGAAGAATCGCTGGATAGGAATAATCCATCTCCTGAGATTCCTTGAGATGATCGTTAAGCCTAGTGTTTATCGGACATGGAACATGGAACATGGGCAATTAAATATCACTTAGGTCGTCTTATAGACCCTTAGATGGTACCTCCTTTGTCGATACACGCATGATTCCAAGAGGCCGGGTCAGGATTGCTAGCTTGAAGGCCAGGTTAATCCCGTTGACCTTTAAACTACGATCTTCGGGCAGTAAACCATTCACGTTCGGTACAGGGCTAATAATCGCATATCATAAGATCTTGAATCGGTATTTTATTGATTAATCTTGGAGAAAGATGGAATTCGGTTAACAGCCTACGAGAGAAAAGAAAAATATCTAGGTTTATTTTGTTCCGTCACTCCTATCCCCTGGACACTCGTCCTAAACCCCCGATGAACAAGGCTCATCGGTACCCCGGACTGCATTCGGCAATGTCAAGCGGCGCCGAATAACCGCCGTTCTTTCTTGAGAGCCGCTGCTTGTCTACATGGCTGCATTGGACTTATTACATTATAGCGTTTATCAGTTCATCTCATGACCCTCTCCTGATCTTTGCAAGCATAGTTGCGCACCAGGGCTACCTGATTTCAGACGACCCTCTTCTCTTTAATGTTTTGTGTTTACCGACACGTTATTTTTAAGCTTGCAAAAAGTTAATTCCAAAATTCATGCGATGAGTGAGATAAGATACTCAAGAGTTTATTCTACTTTGGGCAGAGAGTAAATTACTAGATTTCACATGGTAATTATCGTCTTTCATTCTCACGAGTCGTTCCGTCTCGGTATGAATTCCTCCTGGGACCCCTCGAATCAGCTAGCCATCCTTCCACCTACGAACGCTCGCTCTGATTGGTTCTCTGCCAATCAAAGTTATCACGCAACGTTGCATCACTCCCGAGTACCACTGAACCCTCCCTACCTTCTTGCAGTTAGGTAGCAATTGTGGAGGTGCACTTTACATATGCCAACCGCATACAGCGACAGTCCTTAGTATATGTGCACGCATAAAATTAAGATGTGGCTAGTATGCTAGTGAGGTCTTGTCTTGGCATTTGCACGAGGCTCGCCTCAAATTTGCATGGCAAATCCACAACTTCACATGAGGAGGATTGAATCCCACGCGTTATCCTAACGAAACCTGAGGCTGATACGGTACTGTGATGTTGTACGGTCTCATAATAATGGAAGTATTATGAATTCGAGCTTCGACTCATTTTAAAACATTAATTGAGCCCCAGATGCGGCTCATATTCCGTCATGTCCGTGCCATTGACTCTATTCATAGAACATCGTGGACCCCGGCGTCGATTATTGTTGCAACACGGACCATCTTGTGCGCTGTGATGGACAAAAGATCCACTAAGTGCTGCGCGACATCAGAATCTGAGGTCCGCGTATACATCGCAGCCCCTACACAAATTGAGTTGGAGACTCACGTGTAAGTACTTGTCCACCATTATCGTTATCATTTATTATTTTGATTTTACTCATCCCTTACGATGAATAATGATGTATAAACCGCTTAGTGAACAAGGAATCAACCAATACCGGTATCAGTGGTCTGTCTCAGCTGATAAATCCGACTGGCCCATTGGCATTAACCTACTTCGTCCTACATACACTACGATGTAATGTACAACGTATAGTGTTTGAACTCGATCCGGTGGGCCAATGTTGTCTCCCCTTCTCCTGCGGCCGTGGCGGCCTTGCTCTTCCTTTCTGCAGACGGTTAGTTATCTTCCAATTTTTTCCTCTCGGCGGCTCAGGTGTCAAAATCGGCTGCGCGCAAGTCACGGTTGGCAAATAAGCACCTTGTCGCGTGCCGTCCCCCTGTCAAATGAGATTAAACAGCCCGGACATTTTGCAGTAACCAAGCAAGATTGTCTGAGACAATGCCGATCCGTAAGTACTCGAACGAGTCAGCCAGTCTCAGACCGGCCTGAAGCAAACGCGGGGGTAGCGCTGTCAAAAGCTGCAAGTGATGATCCCGTACCCAGGCGACCAGGGAGTATACTGTAGAAACGCACTTCGCGGCAGATGGGGTAAAGTGTCTAGGCCCCAGTTATGTTTATTTTTATCGCCTTGAAGATACTACCTATCGGCCATCGTTGCATCGCAAAGACCGCATTTGCCGTTCGCGTTAGTCCATTTCCATCATACTTGTAACAAGACCCCTTTATTACTATCGTTGGTTACTCTTCATCTACCTGGGCTTATATGCATTATCCTTCCTTCGAAGCTCCAGAGGATTGTTAACATCGTGAGCGGCGTACGATTTACGACTTGCTCGGTGCTGTTTTATCCCGGATTTGTATCGGAATACTGATGTGGCTGGATTTGTCTTCGTTTGTTAAACGATACAAACGCCTTTGTCGTACATTACATTACGCGGTGGTCGACGCGATGGATTTTCTTGCACTCAGGTACCTTGCAGAGGCATTTGTCAGATGCCCTCGCATTCCTACAGATCGGAAAGGACCGAAGCGCAATGCGCCGAATAAGTTCTGAATGCAGTACGCATATGATTCTGGCTACAGCATGCGAGTTAAATTAGACGCGTTCTTTACAAGCGCTACCCGAGGCCAAAGGAGCTGAGAGCCTAGTTCGGGACAACATTTTCAGCACTCAGCCTCGTACTCTGCAACGGACCCTAGCTTAAATTCAGGGTTTTGGCGATCCTTACTACTATTAAGCACCGAGCAACCCGTCCTGTCCACAGACTCGCCTGGATGGATGGCTCTATCTCTACAATTACATGTAGCATTTAGGAATCCATTACACGGATAGCCCGTTACTCTTACCAGCATCGGAAAACCTGGGGAACACCAAGTTTAGACATTCTTGGCATCGTCGACGTCGAGTAGTAGCCTCGCTACTTATTGCTCATACTTTTTACCCCTGCATCTTCGCCTCTCTCGTACAGGATATATGCCTTCATGCTCTTCATTCGGCCCGGTATATCGTTCCCGGGGTATGTGATACAATGGCAATTGCCTCGGCTGAGGGCTGTTCGGTGGCCTGAAATTGCCATGACGGGTTATTAGGCGAGCCAGACAGCGGTCCAATATCCAGGTGAGGAAAGCGAACTCGTTCAGACCGGTAGAGCTTAATTAATATATTCAAGCTCGTGGCTCCCGAGCCACTTCTATCGGGAGCTTAAAGTGCTTTTTAGATTATCAGTCTCCACTACCAATTGCAGGAACTTGTCCACCCGCGGAGGAGTCCGAAGTTCAAAATCAGGAATTCCGTACTATCCACGACGCCTCTGCAGAGAAATGTTTTAAGGCCACGGGATAAGAGAGTTAATGAGTTGTACAGGGATCCCTAGACGTGGCTCGCTAGACGCGACTTTTACGTGCTCACGATATCGATCGAGGCCAAAGCGTAAATAGTGTATCTCTATTTCGGTCAGTTTCGTTGTTTCCCACCTCCCTCCTAGTGCATCGCGGGGATTGATCTACAAGAACCCTAGCATTGAGATATTCTAGACCGGGTATGATCATGTCTGCGAGCAGTGTAGTTCAAAGCCAGTATACGTCCCTGGTAGATGTCGCGCTTCGGGCTAGTCATATTATGAGGTCCCTGAGACATGGATCTGGTGGCGAAGAGCGCGGGATAGACGCTATCTTAATTACTCTTAATCAAAATCAACGTATTATGCGCGTCTATCTTCACCATGAGATCCATCGTTATTAGGAGAGCAACATGCCTACCATCGATTGCACAAGTATTCGTAAAGTACCTTGATCCAACCCTGGTCGGCTTGTATCCCCTATGCAACCACCAAGGAGACTGGTATTCGACTCCTTTCCGAAGTAGCTTAGTGGTTATCTCAATGTCTCAAGCTTTAGAAAAAAAAGTTCATTAGAAAGCATCTTTCGTGAGATCCACGATCAGAAATTTCACCGACCACTTCATCGTATTCAATATAGAGGATAATTAAGACCATCACCGGACAAGATGGAGAAAGCTCCTTCGTTATCCTTTTCCAGGAGTGGCCGATAAGTAATTCTTTATTCATGCTTGTTACCAACGCACCCAAATCTTAGTGGTTTTTAGTAGTCTCTACCTACTTAGTCAAACTACTCTATCTGGAGGATGAGGATGAGGACGTTAGCTTGGAGAAAGCAATTTTCCTATGCGGCACGATGGCATCTGTCATATTCGTATCCATAGTAGGGGCATAAGCTTATTCATCGTCTAAGTAGCCTTTTTTGGTTCACTATGTGGATGAAGGCGTGTTGACATGGTAATGATGGACGCGACGTTCAACGACAAACAGCAGCACAGACAACCGCCACGTTTCCCGTATGCCGAAGCTTATCTAAACAATAGCCGTAGGATCGATATACTTTCAAATAACTGGAGTTCTTCTGTTATTGTCGAGGATGGTTCTTATATCATCTCCACTCTCGTCGGCGGACTTAACCAAGTCAGTCTCGACTACGCCGCATTGCCTAAAACGATGGTGCCCATATATCTAGTAATATGGCACTGTTAACTGAAAACAGACTAGGTTGGGAGATGGAGATGCGGCGTTGCGAAAACGCACCAATCAGGGTGGCGGAGTACCTCATCCTTCCAAAGCTGTTTTTATTCGCACTTCTGCTTATTGATCCTTCAGGCGTGCCGCGGCCATACAGAAAGTTTCTCAGAAGGATAATAATATATAAGACCACTAGAGGTCTTGGCGCTCACGACGAACTGACTACGGCAAAACGGCAATCCCCCCTTCTCTCTCTCTCTCTCGTTCTCGTTGCTTGCGGTTCTGGCCTTGGCTGGCCCCGAAACTCTGGAGACCCATCGTCATGTGCGTGCTCATGCAGATCAACTGTCGTGCTACCGATATCCACAGATAGAGAGAAAGGAAATGAATGGGGAAAAGAGAAATATTGCCTTGAATAGACAGAGGTGAAAGCCGGATAGGATCGAAAAGAAGGTTTTGAGAATCATGTTACCGTACGTTCTTCTCGCGGCTGCTTCACCCCCTGGAATAACAATGCCTACTACACACGTTATTTCGCCAAAAGAGACCCCACTTGGATAACGACAGCAACGGATGACCTGGACCACACCGCGATAGTTCCTAATTTGAATTATGATTTCTTCTTTTATACCTCTTACTATTATTATTAGTGCCATCTGACGGGGCTGCAGGATGGTACGAAAATGATCTCGACGGCGGTTTCGAAAACCCTCGCTCCCTCTGCCTCTCTCTCACCGTGCCTTTCTCAAAATATTACCTACATGGCGCTCGCTCTCTCAGCTGTGTCATATTTCATTTCCATTTTTGTTCCGCTTGATTTCCGCATCCGCTCGTTTGCTGACGCTTATGGGTTGGGGTTTTGAAGGCTTCGAAGGATTGGAGTTGAGGCTCACTCTTTAGGGGGGGTTTCGAAATACGGTCCACCTTTTGTCCGCTGCAGCCGTCAGTTGTGGTTGTGTACCTAACCTAAGGTAGGCACTTCTTTTTCGCATGGCCAAGACTCCCAAAAATAGCACTCGGTCCAGGTACCGCGTCAAAAGGAACCAAACCAAGCCAAAACCACGATGCATTGTTCTTTTCGTCTTATGTTGTGTTTTTCTTCTGTCCCTCGTGGCATCCTGCAGGGGAAGGGTCTGCATGCGCGGAGGAAAAAAAACTGGATTTTCCGTCCCATTCATCACTCTTTGGTAAAACCTAGTCCTTGCCATCGTCATCGTCGCCGCGGTTGGAGAGGAGACAGGCCTTGCTGAGCTTTTTTCGGCAGTTTTTCATTGTTAGGATCGCCCAAGCGTCGGGGTGGAGCTGCGGTTCGGAGCGAAAAGCTCCTCGCGCCCACGTAACTCCGAGCCAGAGAGGTTGGTGACGACAACAACGTTTCTCCTAATATGCTATTTCTAGCTCTTTCCCCTTGTCTTTGTTAGCGACTCCCCCGGAAAACTGTCTGTGCGGATTTGGCCGTGAGGAAAAAAAGGATAGGACTTCGTTTTTAGTGTTAGAATGACTACTATTTAGGCAAAAACGCGGTGGATTAGATGACGATCAGCCGTCTTCACCTTGTCAAGCATCCGTACGAGCGAACTGATGTTCTCTCCGCTTCTTGGGTAGAAGGTTTTGCTATGCTGAATCCATTGTAGAAAAAAGTGCCTATTCGAATGCTGCCGTACTGTGTAATAATGGCATATTGAGGCTTTTTCGGTACAAGGAGACGAAAGTCCTTCAAAGGTCGTTAGTTACACGACAAAGTCGAATCTAATTGAGTAAATTCAACACTGAGATGATAGATCTTGCTCTGAATTGTTTCGTAAACATTCCAGCTGATACAGTGTGACTCAGTCCTGGGATAGTTAACTGCATCATCTCAATCGATAACTTAATAGGGAATTATTATGCTAATACGAATCATCTTCAACTTTGAAATGTTCTCTTTGGAACCTACGTATGTTTTGAATATCTCGACTAACGAACATTTCATATCCAGATTATCCATCCATATTACATACATAGTATTAAGCGGGTAATAGGTAGGTAGATATATTACCGCAACATTGGTGTAGTTGTAGGTAACTGTAAGGAAAAGCAACGAGGTACCCAGCTATTGAGAATGGTGAGTATAGTAGACGTCCAAATATCTGGCATAATTGGTGTTTTGAAGAAGTTTGGTCAGCCTGCCTATGACAATGTCGATGGATAACAGGAAAGAAGAGTTCATAGTTGCCTAAGTAACAACCTAGATTAGAATGATGATCCCCTTTAAAGAAAACATGCGTATGCATTTCAGGCACGAGCTGCATGCATGTCCAAAACTCATGATTGCATTAGTTAGTTAATAACTATGAGAGGACGAGTTCATTGCTAGGAAGTCTGCTATGTCATAAATTTTGTACACGTTTTGATCATGTTAGGGTTGGTAGAGTACATATATAATACTTGAATACGATCAGTGACTTCCATTTTTAGCCCCTTATGATCAGGAAAGTAAACAATAAGCAATACTGAATTTTCTTGATGTAGTTAGTATAAATCTTGTTGCTTAGGTAGAAAGATCTCAGGCATGTTATGCTAAAATGGTGCTGTTGACTTAACTGCTAGCGAATGGCTCGATCAAAGAACCCCCAAAAATGCTTTGGGGAGTATTTCGCAACTACTTGTCAACAGCTTAACGAATTTACCACGGTACTATCCATGAGGTCCTTATAGGTGGAGATAGCATCGTGAACCTCTCGAGTTGATATCGATCCACCTTTTAGTAATGTAGCGGTTTGATAGCTATCTTCCGAACCCTTACAGTATTATCTGGTATGCTTTAGCATATATATAGGACTACACGATATTGTACTTGTTTATGTCTTTTATTCTATGGCGAGGACTGGCAAGTAGGCATAGAAGTTCACGGATGGGAAAAGTTATCCGCCATTTGTTTGGCGATGTTAAACATGAAAACATACATGCAAACATGCAATTTAGTTTATTAACGTAATCCATAATTTAAATCCTCATAAAAAAAAAAAAAAATAAAACAAAAAAAAAAAAAAAAAAAAAAAAAAAAAAAAAGATCAAAAAAGCTCGGAACCTGGGGAGTCGACCCATTGCATTTGACCTGAACAGCTGGTCTACTGCCGCCCTGCAATGGAATCGAACCCAAGCCCTACGAAAAACTCCTCGCAGAGTTATTTCCTGACCCTACATTGGTGCTGTTCCACCACGACCATTTTGGTTTCGCCTCACCTGGAGGGCTGGAAGTGTGACTTGTAGAAACCTTACTTATGTCTACTATCGCTGCCTGGCAACCAAGAAGCGGGCAGCGGGACGTACTCTTCGGCGGCTGGGCATTTTGGTAGGCACGTAATAATTAGAAGTAACCATGATCAAAGTACTTGCATCGGGTAAATAAATAAAACTACCTGCTTAGAAAATCATGATCCGTTAAATGTTTATGAAATGTTGATATGGGCTGGGCAAGTTTCTCCTAGGCTACCTAATATTCGCCGCATGTATTTTACAGCCAAATATAATATATCGAAACGCAGATCAATGCGAATTCCGGTTTCACTGAATTATACGTAACAACTAAAAGGGACTGTTGATTTTAATAGGGGGATATTTGATTTTGTCCCTATTATCAACATAGCGCTTAATCTAAAACCGATCGGAGATCTTAGTTACAGCGATTGCAGAGATATTACCTTCACACTCATTCCGTGGTGCAAGAGGGTTATGATAGGGAACTTCTAGCAGCATGGTTGAAGGGCTGTAGTACATAAAGCATGGAATCATTTTATGATAGTAGACTCGTAAGATTCAATTTTCCCGAACGGATACTAGAAAACACCTAGGCGTAGTTGATGAGACACACCACTTGTAGGCATGTTTGGGTTTATAAAATATTAGTCTTTCCCTCGCGAATAACATGTATAGAGATAGGGTTCTCGTAGATCAAACCGGTCCTGTTATATTTACGTTGTATACGAGCCTGCCTTCCAAAGCATACCCCAATGCTTTATACATACTATAGGCCAGTATATATTGAGCGTTATAAAATCGATTTCTAGATGTACATGTTGACACCACTAAGATATTTAAAAAGATAGGAGCAGTGGAGTCATTTCTTTAAAGCGAATCTCGTTTCCAAATTACTTTCCTAGAAAGGGGGGAGATCTTCTTCTGTCATATCTTAGCTACCCTAAGGGTGAACCGTCAACGCATACACATATATAAAACAGCCACGAGACGCCCAAAACAAGAAAGGATTCCAAGCACAAGTCAGAGATAGACTTACGCCTTCTTCTCTAGCTCCGCCAGGATGTGGGACTCCAAGCTCTCGGGCTTCGTAGTGCTAGCCCACCTCTCCTTGACCTTGCCGTCCCTGCCGATCAGGAACTTCTCAAAGTTCCACTTGACCCGCTTCATGCCCAGAAGGCCGGGCTTCTCGGCCTTCATCCACTCGAACACGGGCTCGGCCTTGTCGCCGTTCACGTCCGTCTTGCCGAGGATGGGGAAGGTGACGCCGTAGTTAAGCTGGCAAAAGCTTTGGATATCATCGTCGGTGCCGGGCTCCTGGCCGCCAAACTGGTTGCACGGGAAGCCTAGGATGGTGAAATCATTAGGGTACTTGGCGGTGATATCCTTGTATAGCTTTTCCAGTCCGGCATACTGCGGCGTGAAGCCGCACTTGGATGCCGTGTTGACAACTAGGACAACTTTGCCCTTGTAATCGGCCAGGGACAGTTCGCCACCCTTCTCTGTTGGTGTAATTAACTATGGTTAGTTCATATTGTCGCCGGGGTGTATACATTACGTAGTCTTTGGGTTACATACTGTCCTTGACCGTGAAGTCGTAGAATGAAGTAGCAGAAGCCATTGTAGTGATGGACTTGGCGTTAAGTGCGATTGCTCGTTTTGATTGTAGTTGCGGAATATTGGCCGAAGCAGCCGTATTCAGGATGGCGCGATTCGCAATAGAGACTTTGTTGGCGGGGTATCTTTGGTTCACTAATCGGACGATAGAGGACGAAGCTCGTCTCTGTGGTTGAGACGATGGCGATGAAATCACTTTGCAGATGTGATTACTAAAGATCGGATGAATTGGAAACCTGGTTTTTATAATCATCGATACCTGTTCCCAAGTCTTGTGAATACTCTGCTTTATAATAGGTATTTGTGTAAATTGTTCATTCCTTAAAGCTTTTTAAGTTTTTATTGCCCCACGTGGCGTATTTAAAGAGATTGTAGCGCAGGCCGTTCCTGACGATGATAAAAGCGCCCATACACTTGACGTAACAGTTGCAGTTTGGAGCCTCGTACGGTTGAGCATAGCGACAACTCGGAAAATGACGTAAAATTAATAGGTCTACCCCACGAAATTGTGGGGTGTATTTAGATTACAGGGGTAAATTACAATGTTTGAATGCATATTTGCGCGTAAAACCATATATTATACGCTAAACGAAGCGTACTAAGTGGAGAAGCATTTGCTTATTTTAGCTGCATATGCCAAGCTTTTCAGCTCTATAGCCTGGTAATTAGCACTGTACTAACTTAACACTAAGTATAAGGGCGGGTAGTAGCTCGTACACTAGATTCTAGGTGATTTAGCACTATAATTATAGGGGATTCAAGCTGTTTAACACTGTAATTACAGGGCAATCAGCTATTACAATAAGTTAATACCGTACAGCTCTTTTCTATTCATACGTAGCTTACCTAAACTTGGCTATACAGTTCAACCAATAAAAAGACATATATTTTAGAGGCTAAAAAAAAGGGAAGCCTCTTTCATGAATAACATACTATAAATCCATATTTACCTCGTTTACCAGCCGAGGGGTATATGTATTGCACTTTTAAGGCATTTTCCGAGTTGTCGCTATGCTCAACCGTAGCCTCGGCAAGAACTCAATGCGGGCGGGTCTTATAGTCTCGTAGGACCAATCAAATGTGGAATGGAGGGGCTTTTTAGCAACCTGGGCTCTCCTGTTCCGGAGCTGCTGTTTTCCCGACACTACCTAAGGTAGGTACCTACCTAACAGTTATACGATTATGAAAGAGCTACCTAGAGCTACCTACCTCTTACATAGCCCGCTTGAACTGGGTAGGTGCGTTCTGATGGATACGTAAAAATTGATTGTCCTATTGGAAGTTTCTACTCTGATGGACTGGGCTGTATTCTATTCCGTTACTTCAACATTTCGTTACTTCCACATCATATGTTTTCTTGTTTTCTTATTTTCTTGTTTTCTTTTTGTTGGGAATCTACCTGGACAAGGTAGCCTACTTTAGGCACTCAATACCCATTATCTAGTCGAATGTATTGCGTTGTATACGCCTACGTGCTGCATCTGCTGCTGCAACTACCAGAGCCCGGGTAGCAATCGGTGTTAATCGACGGGTAGATCCGAAGAAGCTCCACGTCCACAAGCTGCGAGTTTATTTCGGTGACACTTTCACCCTTCATTCCACTGTGTAGTTTTCTACGTTAGTTACTCAAATAGTAACCCTTAGGTACCTACTTAGCATGTGGATCCTAGTCACTTGGAAAAGGCTCATCCTAGCTTTCATCAACTAGCCTTCATCAACTAGCTTTCCTAGATCCTGGACCCCCCCCCCACCTTAGCATGACCATTGGCTTGGTCATGTTAAAATATACTACGCGGTATTATGGAGAGTCGTATACCTCAACCGCGACATATTGTGATCATAGGTGAGTGAATCTGTCTCACCTTGCTCACCCTATTTATCTATCCTGCCTGTTCTGCTCATAACACCCGGATATTCTGCTACGGTTTCTGTTTTGCATCCGTGCTTCTGGGTCCCACCAATGTATACGCAACTATGCAAACCTTGTAGCTTAATTTGTTCATGATCAACGTTGGAGAGACACACTACTGCATATGGTAGTACCTAAAAGTCACTAATTCGGATCTCTCAAGGTGGTGGCGTTATTGGCACAACGACGGCCTACTATTTGACCCGACACCCTTCCTACATTCCCGCGATTCACCATATTACTCTCCTCGAGGCTACGTCAATAGCGTCTGCTGCATCCGGGAAGGCAGGAGGTCTCCTAGGTCTTTGGGCTTACCCAACATGTTTAGTTCCACTTTCCTATCGCCTTCACGCCGAGCTTGCTGCTGAACACGGTGGTGCCGAAAGATGGGGTTATAGGCGACTCGGGTGCGGACAACTTACGGCGAGGGTGGGGAACAAGAAGCTACCGAACGGCTCCACTAAGTCGAGGAGAAGGACCAGTCGCGGCGTTATCAAGCACCAAGACGGGCAAGACAGCCCCATAGCTGATGGCCAGGTGGAATGGCAAAAATTACCCAAGCAGGATGAAAAGGCAGCTTCCTTGCTTCATGGTTCTGTCCTGCCTCAAGATCTTGACTGGATTAATGCTAGTTTGGTGCGCGAATACGCCGAGATGGGCCTGCCGGGGTTTACCGAGACGGCACAAGTGCACCCTTATCATTTCACGACATCGATGGCAGCTTTAGCGCGTCAGCGCGGAGTTGAAATACGCGTTAATAGTATGGTTACGGGGATCGGTCTAAGTAAGTCCGAGGTTGCTGTCTCGAGCGTCGAATATCTAGATCGTGCGACGGGCGAGACGCGGACGTTAGAAGGTGTAACCGACGTTGTGGTGGCCGCAGGCCCATGGACGGGGCGCCTTTGGCCGAAAACCAAAGTAGAGGGTCTAAGGGCGCACAGCGTCGTGTTCGCAGCCGATGTCAGCCCGTATGCTGTTTTCACCGATATTTCCCTGCCAAATGACTGGGTACCGGCGCACAGGGCCGCGCGTGGAGAGAAGCGAAAGCACAAAGGCAACGTAGACCCGGAGATCTACGCACGACCAGGCGGAGAAGTGTATGCGTGCGGCGAACCGGACTCGATAATACCGTTGCCGGCAACCTCCGACCAGGTCGAATGCGACGAATCTCAGTGCGACGATCTTATCTCGTATATTGGTACAGTAAGTCCTGTGCTAGGCTCTGCGTCCATTGCCGCAAAACAAGCCTGTTACTTACCACGGCATATGCGTTTTGGCAAGGAGAGCACGCCGCTTATTGGCGGTACGTCGGTCCACCGGCTATGGATAGCGTCGGGTCATACCTGCTGGGGAATTCAGAACGGACCAGCAACGGGCAAGCTCATGAGTGAGTTTATCTTTGATGGAGAGGCAAGGAGCGCCGATGTTGCGGAGCTAGACCCACGAAAATTCAAGGTATGATAGGACGATGGAAGGCATAGAAGGAAAAAAAATAAAATAAAAGTCGGTAGGACAACTTAAAAAGAAGCCGCGTGGCGACTATGACGACAAGACGCGTGGGATGATGAGATTGGGTTTGAGGGAAGGGGTTTTGCGTTTCCCTTGTTCCTGGGCTCATGTGGAAGTAGGTGTGCGTGGATGTGTGTGTAAGGACCGGCATAATGTGAGATACGAAGGGCGAGACATCATTGGTATATCCCGCATGATACGTCGAGCCCACATGCCAACCAGATTTTGGGAGAGGCTGAGAACAGCTTTGGGACGTACATCTTGCTTTAGCTTACTCCGCTTGCATGTGTGGGGTTTGGGGGAAGGTGTGCGTGTTCCCGACCTAAAACCTAAGGAAAAGGCTGTGCGTACGTAGTATTAGAGCTTTGCGCGTGTAATACTCCCAGTACCACGATACCACGATACTGAACAGCCCGTTGTTATTTTATTTCGTTGCCGCCGTCGCCGCGAAGGGGAAGTCATAAGAGCAGATGATCAAAACCTTATCTAGACGAAAGAGGACGGACCGAGCCGTCCACACACACGCCTGGCGAAGCTGGCAACGCGGGGATCGCAGGTGAGGGGAGGGGAGGGGAGGGGCTGTCGTACCTATCGTAGGAGAGCAACAAGTCCCCGTGGGGTAAAGTAAAGTGACGTTCCAGGGATCAACGTTAATGCCTTACGGATCGCCGCGAGCTATATTGCGCGTAGCGCCCAAAATACATGCAACCTTTAAGCTCCTTACCTTGGGTTAGGTGCCTAAGGTAGGTACTTATGTAATTTTGCCCCGAGGACCCCTAAAGGACCCTTTAAGGACCCTAGGCGCATGAAGGGGATGGGACCCCCGGGAAAAATAGTTAGGCTGAGGGGGTGTGATACGTCGATCCTTCGAGTAATATATGCGATACGTGCGTGCGTGCCATACGTCCTAGCGAGCGATGCAAGATGCTACGCGGATCACGTCCTCTCGAGGCTTGATATGTGCATTAGTAGGAAATGCTTATTGGAGGCCCGGAGATGGGAAATAGAACATGTGATATGTAAGATTCTCACTTCTTACTTCCAAACGGTTGCACAACGGAGTGAGACGCATATATGGTAGACTTTATGGGCGTGTCCGTCTCTTCCCGAAAGAACATTGTTATAAGGATTTGGAAGCTTTATGTACCCAATATTGCATTTGCTATGCTATGCTATGCTAACGAAGACATAGAAAAGGCGCCTTGACTTAGCCGTAGGACCAGCAAGACAGACTTGAAGCTAGAAGTAGCAGGATAAGAGCAGGACAGACCAGCCAGCAAGTGCCGGCTTCTTTCACCCTCCCTATTTCGCGATAGGGCACATTTGCTAAAATATCCAATAAACATAAGGGGGAACCAGTGGTTCTTACCAGAAACAGCGGATCGTCAGGACTAAAGAACGTTCCCAAGACTTCGATCAGGATCCGAAAAGCGGCATAGAGAGACGCTAGATTCCGTGAAACGTATCATATGCTTTGCATGTGCCTGTAGTGTGTAGGCAGGTAACGACACCTACGTCCAATGGGCCAATAGCCTACATAAGTCAGTCCAGAAAGGATTGAGAATCCCAAGGGATTTCCGCCCTCCAAGAGCCTCATCCGTCACCCCGGGATTCGAACCCCGCACTATCCAAGAATAAGGGACCAACGGCCACGCGGCTAATATCGACGGCATATAGCCAGTCCCCTGCGGGTTTCAGACCAAGATCTCGGTAACCGATTTCTTGTCATTATAGTGACTTTTCGAATTCCATCGCTTCCCTTATTCCCTCCGCTATAGACTCGATTTTGGCCTGCTCGAGACGCTTGAGCGGGCGCCGGGGGTAGCCGCCGTAACCAAAATAAGACTGAATCGCTTGCTTCGTACCCGCGATCGCTGCCTTAGTCAAGAACCAGTCGGCTCGCGAGAGCACTTTTTGTAGCGCGATGGCTTCGTCTATCTTCCCTTCGACATAGAGGTTCCAGACCTTAACACAAACTTTAGGCATGACATTCGCACCGCCTGCGATGATCCCGCTTCCTCCCGATACTAGAGTTTGGACGGTGAAATCGCATATGCCACCAAACGCCATATACCCACTACCTTCCGAAGTAGGAGTCTTCGCGTTGGTAGCTAGTGCTACGCGAGTAAGTTTTCCGGTGCTGCCACATGTAAACTTTGTACCTATAATGTTGGGATGCTCGGCGAGCTTGATGAGGAGATCCGAATCCATGTCGATACCAGCAACTGCGCCAGGGTAGTTGTATAGGACGATTGGTAATGGACTATCGTCTGCTACGGCTGTAAAATAACCAACTATAGCTTCCTCATCCATTTGAGCGCGGAAATAGCTCGGAGGTAATACCAAGACGTAATCACCGCCAACAGCCGCAGACTCCTTGCAGAGTTCGATGGTCCCCTTTACGCTGCCCTCCGTGGCTCCTACGATGATCGGCGTTGTATCGAAACCCGCGGCATCCAGAGCTTCTCTGGTGGCGCGTGTTACTGCTACTTTTTCATCGCGCGTGCAGTGGATGGCTTCCCCATTGGAGCCCATAGTTACCAAACCAGCTAGTCCAGCTCTGGCTAAACGCTCGGCATGCTTTTTGATAGTAGGAATATCAAGTTCTTCGGTCTTGGGGTCGAAAAATGTCATGGTGGGAGCATAGATGCCACATGGTAGTGGCCGCTTCGCAGTCGCGTGACCATTGCTCTCAGCGCTGTTAGAGGTAGTCATGCTTTATGATTGGGATATGAAAAGATGGAAGTAAGAGGAATGGTGACGCTGTTGTTAGATTTACGGGTCGACATACGCGAAATATAGATAGCGTAAAGAGAGGATAACGACGAAAAGGGGCACCGAGAAAAGGAAGACGATAGTAAAGAGAAGAGGACGCGTAACTACATTTATAGCATTCGAGGCGTATTACTAGATAGACGACAACGAGATACTATCTTCCTCTTTTCATAACATAATGGCTTCTATCCCCAATGTTGTATGCAACGCCTTGTGGGGTGTGGGTCAGTAACGTCTGACTAGCTCCCAAGGTCCTAGTGTTTTGCTCGTAATGACATTGTTCCGAAGGAGGCGACACTGGTTGCCCCTTGGAACCGAGATGTCCCTTGGAAAAGGGAGCTAAGGGAAACGGACTGATACGGAGAAGTGAAGAACCCATGTCCTACGGGATCGAAAAACCACAAAGTGGATTGTGGATGAGCCGAAATCTTCAATGACCCTAGGACATGCAGGTCATACGTGCTTCGGAGTTATATCGCATCTAATATATCGTAATTAGATCATGGGAGTCATGCAGATTATCTACAACCATGAATTATATATTTCCGCACGTTAAACTCATCGGGCTTTTATAAAGCTACCCAACGAGTTTCGGCCGCATGGTTTACAAAAGTGCAATTAGGAACTTGGGGAAAGGGCAAGGATCTCAAAACGGTTGAACCATTCCTTGAAGAGATGATGTGCCTTATTCGGCAGCTGCCCATGCAAAGAATAAGTTGGGAGACAGGTAGGTAGCTTCATGTTGTGTGGGATTAGCTGCGGTGACATTTGCTGCTATAGCCACACTATGATTGGTTAAACCCAAGTGACATTTTATAGTGGGCTTATAAACTGGGCTGATGGGAATCAAGAGGATCTGCAGTATGGTTGACTAGGACCGGGTAGAAATTAAGAGTGGTTGATGAAGGTATTATCGTTAGTGAAAAAAAGCACATGGCATATATCATACTGAGAGCCGAGAAAGACGTGCCTTGCACCTTGGAAAGCAAAAGTAGAAAAGAACTTACGGTAGAGGATGAGCTGTCGAGATGATCGCTATTCTTGAGAACTGAAAAGTTGGTGAAGACGTAATTTGTGTTGGCTAGGCCATCTTGTGACCCTCCATAGGAAAGCCCCGGGAAGGAGCCTCGAGATTTTGGAGAAGGCAACAAGTAGAAGATAGGCCAGGGTATGCCGTCTACTTGGCAGAACCGAGTGACTGTTGGAGGGTCGCCATTGCGGGGCACAGTCGATAGGTCAAGTGGTTTGTCTTAAGTCAGAGCGAAGGGAGAAGGGAGAGAAGAGTTGCCGCATTGTGGTGCATACGAAGTCGTCTCCAGATCCAGGTTGTGTGGGCTGGTTTAGACAGAGGTAGGTTCCTGAGATAAATGACGAATGCCCCCAGCGGTGCAGGGTAATTAGGTCGTCCGACGACCTCCTCAGACTCAGGAGTGCTGACCTTACCAGCATGTAGTATGAGGTAGGGTGACAGCGGTAGCTTTTACCCTGTTGCTCTGTTGGATGAACAAGCAATTCAAAGAGAAATCTGCTTTCTTCTATCCTCTGGACTGACTTCCTAGGGTAGTCTGTCGCCTACATGTGCTCGACTTGTCTTCTTCTGCAGGCCAGGCCGAATGTGGCATAGATATTACGGAATAATCATATTGCAAGTTTTTCCTCCAGTCAAGAGGCAGTAGGGTATTTCTATGCAGCCAAGATTAGCATTGGGAAGCTTCTGTATTTCCCACATTCGAGCTATGGTGACTTGGTGGGGATTTCGGGCAATATTCCAGAATCCACGGACTGCATGGATTGCCATGGTTGGTGATCTAGGTTCCACGTACCTTACGATCCTTGAACACTCCTCGATTTTCTATACCTTTTGTTTGTTTTGGGTTTTGACTCAAAAGGAAGAAAAAAAAAAAAAAACAGAAAACAAGTGGCTTCTTCTACTCTTTCCTTCATTTATATTAGTCTCTGGTGTAATTTATTTCTGCGGTTCTGCGGTTCTGCGGTTCTGCGGTTCTGCGTTGTATGCGCTGTGCCTCGTTGTTGGAAAAGAAGATGAAAAGAGAATAGATTCGTATAGAGGAAGTGGTTGCTTCGCTGAATCTGCCAATGATAGACCGACACCCACTGACCTTCTGTCTTGAAAGGGAACTGCCCCACCAAACGCGGGGCAATCAAAATTCCATGTAGCCGGTGGACAAAGATTTTTAGTTGGGGGCGGGGGGTTCTTGCTTGTAACGCCAAATAGGTGGGGGCGGGGCGCCTGTGCTATGCTTCAGTGAAAATACCCGGTTAGATATTGTACAATACCTACAATAAAAGTAAGTTACTTCGACTCTTTAGGTAGAGCTCAATTTGATTGATCCCTCATATCGAAAACCATATCTCAGGTTATCTAGGTCATGTTAAATAGGTCAGGTACCCTTATATTTTGATATGAGGAGCTATTTAGATTTGATATACGGAATAAATAATACATGGACGTAATACATGGATGCATTGCAAACCACAAGATAGTTACACAACAAGGTTACTCTATTTTCATCTTATAGCGCTTAAACATTAGGTAATTAAACTCCTTAAACAGTTGCTCATCCTTAGTTTCTACTTAATGTTGCTGTAAATACCTGGTATGCTCTACTCGCATTGCGTCGATTTCTGATGATTTATTTCTAATAATTTATTTTTCCAGCTATGTACCCCTCAATTTTTCCGTCTATGATAAGTTATACCCAAAGTTATAAGATTACCTGAATTATACTTTTCTCTTCATCCCTTTCTCCCAGATACTCGATATCATTCCACCTGCGGAACAACCATCAAAATGGCAGAAGCTATTAAATCGGCTCTCGTAACGGAAAGTTCCCCCTCGCCACTTAACGTGTTGATGGTGCGTATCACCGCGGCATATGCCCAGCAGATCCTCGCTCTAAGTTGACGTCCGACAGGTCGGAACAGGTGAATATACCACTGGATTTGTCGGCGGTGGTGCCTCAGGGTCGGATAAGAAGGTAGGAGTCGTCGGCTTGACTCTATTTGATCTCCGAAGGAGGGGAAAGGTGGCTAAACTGAGCATGGTGGGAACAAATGGGTCCAAGTTTCCAGCCATTAGTGAGCTCACCTCTGGATCTTAGCCCTAGTGTAAAGGGAAAGCCGATAGGTTGAGGGAATGCTAATGTGAGTAGGACAGCATCTTGACACTAATATATCCAAAGTCTATAATGGCTTGGATTGTTCCTTCGACTCGTACCCGGCGAACGACGTCAAGGACCCCGATGCTTACAAGACCGCTATTGACGCTCTGAAGCCGGGCGACGCAATTACTATATTCACTCCGGATACGACGCATTATCCAATAGCTCTTTACGCGATTGAGCGCGGAATCCACATCCTGATCACTAAACCTGCTGTCAAGACATTAGAGCACCACCAAGCGCTCATAGAAGCTGCCAAGAAGCATAATGTATACGTTTACATCGAGCATCATAAGCGATTTGATCCGGCGTACTCAGATGCCAGATTCAAAGCCCAGAAGCTCGGCGACTTCAACTACTTCTATAGCTACATGTCGCAACCAAAGTTTCAGCTGGAAACCTTCAAAGCGTGGGCTGGTGTTGACTCTGATATCTCGTATTATCTGAATAGCCATCACATAGACATTTGCGATTCTATGGTTTCACAGCTCGGGTTTGTTCCTATCAAGGTAGCAGCGTCAGCTGCGAAAGGTATTGCTACTAGCCTTGGATGCAATGAGGCTACTGAGGACACCATCACGCTCATGGTCACTTGGCAGAAACAAGGTGACACGAGCAAAGTTGCCACGGGAGTCTATACAGCATCATGGACCGCACCGCAGAAAGCCGGCGTGCACTCTAACCAGTATTTCCATTACATGGGATCGAGTGGCGAGATCCGTATTAATCAGGCTAAGCGTGGGTATGACGTCGCAGATGATAGTGCCGGCCAGCTTGTGTGGTACAACCCATTCTATATGAAATATGCGCCCGATGAAGAGGGCAACTTCGGAGGCCAGACCGGATACGGCTATATCTCCTTCGAGAAATTCGTGGATGGATGTCGAGCAGTAAACTCAGGGGAGCTCAAGCCCGCTGATCTGGATGCAAGGGGACTTCCAACGCTTAACAACACGATTGCGACGACAGCTATCCTCGAGGCCGGTCGACGGAGTATAGATGAGGGTAGGGAGATTAAGATTGAAATCAAGGATGGATATTGGAAATTGGTCTAATATCTCAACCATGGGGACGTATCTTGTTACTGGGTCGCGAGGAATTCCTTGCTAGGCAGTGTAGTTTAACGCTCTCTCTATTAATATAGTCGGGTTGCTATATCAAGTGAAAGAAATGTAAGAGGCACCTAATCTTTACGATCCAAACAAATATAGGGATATGGGATCCAATGATTATCATTGTCTCAGTGGAAATTCTTTTTCCTAAACTCGAACGTATTCCCACACTCATTTACCGTAGCTATAACAAGACCTGCCCAGGGGTTCTGCATAATTGGGTCATAGAGTCAGGATCGTAGCGTAGTAACCTTCGCGTTCGCAATTACCACAGCATCCATAGTGTCAGTTTGGAAAAATACTCCTCTTCAAAAGGCTGGTCCCTCTCTTCCGGTCGCAAGTCTTCCCTGATTTCTAGCGCTCGCGCCTTACAGGCCTGGCTCTCTGCTGTAGCCCCTTTTTCTGCGTACAGCAACGTTAATTTATACAGAGCACGAGCTAGTTGACCTCTACCCTCGTTCAGAGCCTCTGAAATGTCTATGAGTTGCCTCAGAAGCTCACTTCGACGAAGTTAGCTGACGAGAGCGCTCAAGGTTGGAAATTGAAACTAAACACTTACACGGCTGAAGCGGAATGCCCCTGTAGGTGTAGGATGCACGCTACATCGTATAAGGAGTCGCAGGTCTTTAGTCGGTTGCCTAAGAGCTTCTGACGGAACGTGAGTGCTTTCGATGCCAGCCGCAATGCGTCGTCTACTCGCCCTTGTCTAAGTCGAATACGAGACAAAAGTACCATGTCGCCAGAGAAGCGTGGGTTATCCGTATTCAAGAATGTTTCATCTGTGAAATCTTTCAAAGAGGGACACCTCCCGAGCATCTCTTCGGCCTCATCCGGCCTACCCATTCGTAGTAGCAAGCTAGCCATATTGCTGTAGGAGTTGCCAATTCTATCGCTTTTAGTGCGAAGTCTTATTTCCATGGCTTGCTGGTGCGTAGAATATGCCTCCTCTAGGCTGCCAATTTCGGTGTACGCAAGTGCTAAATTATTGAGACTAAAAGCAATGAAGGGGTCGTCTGGCCCGAGTCGCTTCTTACGAATTTCAAGAGCTTCTTTAAACGGCTTGAGCGCAAGCAGTGGCCGGCATAAATCTAGATCAATCAGCCCGGCTAAGTCAATGGCACTTGCATATGCTAGGGTTGATTTGTCCTCGAATGTCTGAACCGCGGCATCTACCAAACTTCGCGCGACATCGTAAATCTCACGTTCATAAACATACCTGCGACTCTTTTAGCCCTCGTCCAATATATGTGATTCTGGATAGCTACTTGCCAACTACAGCGAAGGAGAAGCTCTGCATATAGTTGAGTATTTCCCGGCTGAATGTTATGCTTCTTGGATAGTTTAGCAATGTGCCCAATATGTGGCAGACACTTTTCGCATTTCTTCCAGGCGTCTATTTGATGGCCAACATCTTTGCTCCAAGTATCAGGAAAGCCCCATGAAAGGAGCTGAATCACCGCATCGAAGTATCTTGGCCGATCTGAATTGGGCAATCTGCGAATAGCAGCAGACTGGACCAGCCGGTGTACAGTAACTACTGGCTGATCCATCGCCTTATTGATCAACGCAGCCTGTAGCAGGGACTGTTCAGCATCCCCAAGGCTATTCTAGTTAGCATTTGAGGCAGGATTCTAAGTTACCAAAAAGGTTCAGGGTTAGATAAACTTACTCCATTTCGTCCGCTATAAAGTCGAAATCCGTCTCAATTCCAAGCTCCGCCTGTGCCCCTTCTAAGAATATAGCTTCATCTATCGCGTCCGGGTCGAAGAAGATCAATATATTCAACAATTTAGTTGAATTCTCGGGGAGCTTTTGAAAGGACACATCCCACACGGTATTCAAAGTATGCTCATAGTCATCTTTGATGGTTTTTCTGGCATCGATCTTTGCGGCGTTGCGCTCATAAAGGGAAAGGAAATCCTTCAATGCCAGCCTTCTCTGTGCTATGAAGCCACCAATCTGGCTCAGGGCAAGCGGTAATCCGCCAAGAGCTTGGGTAATTGCGGTTGCATATTCTCTATTGTCTGCGATAGACGAATCGAGTCCGATTTGCTTTAATAGCATCATACAACCTTCGGTGTCGTCAAAGGATTCTACTTGCAAGCACTGAGCTGCAGGGTTGTTTGCAATATCGAAATCTCTAGTTGTCAGGAGTATTGAACCGTGAGAACTCCCAGGCCATGCTATCTTAATAGCTTGAAGGTCATCGGCGTTATCAAAGACTATCAGCCAGTGGAGTTCTTAGGATTCAATTAGCATGCCTTCCACAGATAGTAGGTTAGGTAGATTAAGTTGATAAAAAAGCCATGGCAGCATACGTGCATTATTTAGCCAATTCTTAACTTTCCAAGTTGCTGATGCTGGATCTTTTATCTCCTCTGGGTCTTCGTAGAGCTGTAAGCCAAGGGCTATTTCTCGAAAGCTTTGCCCAATTGCAATGATATTATCAGCCGCTATCCAAAGGATAACATCGTATATACCCACATTTTGGTGAACATATTGCAATGCAACTTGAGTCTTTCCAACTCCGCCCATGCCAAATAACGCTACTGACTTAGTAGAAGACGACGCTTTTCCGGGATCAAGAGTATTTTGAATCGTAGATAAGAGTGCAGAGCGACCCGAAAACCTGCAGTTTTGTAGGAACGGGATATGATGATACTTAGTTCGTTGGCTCTCATCACTTTTCGTGTTGAGGTTATCCATCAGTTCAATGACTTCTTTGTACTTGTGTTCATCAAGCCTCATACGGGCAAGATCAGCCTCATTCTCGACGGTAGAAGAGATTCTCTTGATACGCATAGCAGTCCTCGAGAAGTCGCCATGAAACTTTTCCCACGCATTTCGCCGCAATAGGACGTGGGGGTGGTCTCTAAAGAAGTGTATTGTCCTTGCGTAGAAGCATATAACCTCCGCATATACATCAATCAAAGCATTCTCGAGCTGTCGACTCATCGGCAAAGTATCTTCGTAGATCCGAAACCTTGGCAAGGTCAAGCTGAGTTCTTCGAGCATATCCAGTACTTCCTGAAAAGTATCACCCGCCGATGAAGCTAGTGTCAGTATAAGGCGAATACTCCCCCATACCACTGCGGTCAATGTCGCATCTGCGCCAAATGCCAATGCAATAATGGCGGAGAAGTCGTCCACGAATTTAAATTTCGGTGCAAGTCTATTCAAGGACGCCAATGCCTGCCTGTCTCTTGATGGTGTGGCCTGTAGAGTATTCACATGATTCAAAAGATCATCGAGAGAGTGTACTTCATGTACCGCCCGATAATCTTCATTGCCGCCTAGTTCTTCTTTATATCTTTCTAAGGCCTGATGCCACAGAGGACTCTCATTGTCAGTTTTCCTTTCTCTCCGTTAGCCTCTTAGCTATAGACAAATTTCACTACATAGGTACCTAGTAGATATCATACTTACTTCTCCATGCCGTTAGGTAGTTTACTAAACCGATCGCTTGATAGTATATCAAATCCATATCAGAAAGGAGTAATAACTCCACGACAGCATTGTTCTTGTCATCAAGATCCAGCGTCTGTTAAATGATGCGGGGTTTCAGCCACAGTCTCCCTCGCAGCGTGTACCTCCGATATACCTACGCCAAACAATATATCACATATGCTGTGTTACAAGCGCACATATATGTTCGGCGCTTATTTCTCGGTGAAAGGGATAAGTAAAACTTAGGTGCCTAGAGTGCCTAGAAATAATAGGTTTTTGCCCGGTTTTATAACGGAGGGAGGTACCTACCTAAAAACGATTTTCCACCTTTGCTGGGTACTCCAAGTATGGCTAAAGAGTAAGTATATCTTAGACAGCTAAGATCGTGGTGGCTAAGCTCATAACTCTGTACTTGGTACGATATCTACCTACCTTACCTACCTAAGAGGCACCTCAGGGAGGTAGGAATTGAAGGCTTGATATGAGACAACGAGATGCAGCTAACAAATCCCAAAACGCCTCTATTAGCCGCCCGGAAAATTAGCGTTAAGAATCACTTATCACCTAGGTACTTATATATTGATGTTTACTTTTGGAAATTCGTATACATTCTCATGTTCATATTGCTAAAGTTTGAACAGGCTCCTACTATCAATCGCGAGCCCTCCTTTCGTCACTGTAAGATTGCACAATCCCCCTCAACTACGTTCCTTTATCAGCATACCATAGGCATTGCGCCATGCTTAATATGCTCATACAACGGTCAGAACAGAAATTACCCGGCAAAACGCATAGCAGCATACCGTGGTATGAATGGTGGCTTCGGGCCCAAATTTGTCAACAACCCACAGAAACATATTCCTGTATTCCCGGGCTTTTAGAAGGGTATGGGGGTGATCCATTTGACGGAATAATGCTAGTATGCTCAGAAGCTTCCGAAGTTGTCTTCAATAACGCCGGCTTGAGTATCGACGACATAGTTCAAAGGCTATCAGATGCTGGTAGCATCACTATATCAGGAGACAGGCAACTCAAGTCAGCGACTGACTTGGTATTTTCGATTATCGGCTGGAAAACTATGCTTTATCGGCCTGATACATTGTCCTGTCCTCCGTCCGAAATCTGCATTGCGGACGAAATGAACGGCCATAGAGGCGGGTGCCATCTCCGCCTCAAACAATTCCGCGCCTCGAAAAGCAAGCCACTACCAGAGTTCCTTCTAGGGTTTGGTTTAATGCTCCCCCCGCCAAGTTATAACACTCTCGAGGACCCCGAGGAGATTAAGGCTTTCGATCTAGTTAAATCCGTCAAGCCTATAACTTTGAATGCATATCTTTTGACGACAATTGGCGGTATCACTATAAGTTGGACTGACTGCTTGGCTTGTCACCTCGAGTTTGACAAGAGTGCATGCGTTTTATACATATTTCGTTATCCATCTTTCTGTATGGGGAGCCTTGGAGACAGTGGTCGATCCGTGATTCACTCATGTGCTTCAGACCTTGCTAACAATAACCATTGGGCAACACGACAGGATGTAACAGAGTTACTCGGCGAAGTCATCCTTTCCTATAGACTCTTGTTTGGACAGCACTCAAAATCGCGAAAAGTGTTTCGAAAGTCACGCCCTTTTGAACACGTCCCTAAGAATGGCCGTGATGGGTATCTTTCAGATGTTTGCGGGAAGAACCGATCAAGCTTACCTCTAGGGATAAAGGAGCGTGATAGTTACGAATTAACGCGAGATTTCCCACATCTTAGGGCAAGGTTAGTTGCTCTAATAGTATATCTGGATGAGAAGAAGGCCAGATCTTGGAAGGAACTGTGGCTGGATAATCGTGACTCGGCATCATGGTTGACATTCTGGGCAGTCCTAATTATTGGTGGGCTCGGTCTGTTCCTCACTTTTACTCAAGTTGTGCTCCAAATTACACAATTGGCATTAGATGCACGGCAAGATAGCCCTTAGAATCCTCGCAATAGTAATAGCCTTCCAATTTCCATACGACGTTAAACTCCTCGCTCATACCAACTCTGGATGATACCTTTGATGGTGGGCTCATATTCTCTTAATACCACCATTCCTTCTTCGATAAATGTATTGGCCTGTACATTTAGTAGCGGAGGCGGTTTGTTTTTAATGACCGTCTCCCTCCATTTTAGGCACTTTTCGTCTACGTGAGAAAGCTCCTCGTAGTATTTCCTACACCCTTCAACGTTTGCAGTGCAGCGGTATACGTGAAGTCGCAATAGCATCTCACCAAGTGCTTTCTTCCCATGGCTTACTATCTTTGACCTATCAACCCATACCCTCAGCTTCTTGGTAGCTCTGTCATAGTGAACATCAATACACCCATGACCATGCTTGAGCAAGCATCGAAGTATAGCGAAATGAGCCTGCAACTTATCAGCTTTCTCTCCTGTCTAATTTCAGTTAAGCTCATACCCGGCTATGAGCCTGTCCCCATGTCTGAAGAATCATGTTAGCTGAAATTTCTCTCTTTTACTAACAACTTACCATGCTATCCACATTATAGTTGGATAAAGCCCGAAGACCGTCGACTCCAAGTTGTTGGTAGAGATTATAAGTCACTTATTGGTGTTAGCACTCAGCGCGAAAAGATACGGCCATGTGATACCTACAATCACTAGGCTGAATAGAAGATTCATCCGTGAAACCAAAAATAGCCAGTAGCTCTGGATCATCCATAAGATATGCTCCAACAAGTTCGGCTCTGCATTCATCCAGCGTCGTTGCTAAGTCGCCAAACTGGCCAGTCCAAGTCTGACCTGGCTTGTACCAGGTACTTATGGGCTTTCCGTCGAGAGGGTTAATTGGAGGATTCGCCGAGTCGAAGTTGAATACGTTAGTAGGTTCTTCAATCATCATCTTACCTGTGCCGTGGCCTAGTAGCTCATGCAGTACGACCCACCAGTAATACGCAGGATACTTATGTCTTTGGAACGTCTTAATTTCAGAATCGTCGATGAACGGCCATTGCATCGCAGTGCTTTCAACTACCATGCGATTCGTGATAATGACATTCTTAAACCCCACGTCCTGACGGATGTCGTTATACTATTGATAATGAGCGAGATCTTTCCTTAGTGGAGACGAGTTAAAGATAAGGGGTAAATACTCACATTGGGGAGATTGATTCCAGGAAAGATTATACTAGAACAGTAGGCGAGTGCTAAAATTAATTAACTTCAATGTCATCAAGACGAGAGTTGGATACGGCCTACCATGAATGCTAGAGAAATCTGGTGGGTCAAAGAGGGACTTCTCAAACAGTCCCTTTCCATTGTTCTCAGTTGACGCCCAAGGCAGGCGTCGAATAAACGTATCGGAGTTCTCGACCAGTTTCACCAAAAGCTTCGTCTCATCAGCATCCGCGATCGCAACCAAGCCTTCAAACTCAGCGCGGATGCCAGCAGGGTCTCGATATGGTTCTACGAAGCCGAAAATATTTTCGACTTTTGGCGCTTTGTCAGTAACCCATGTCCGTTGAGAGTCACGGTAGACCTCAAGGTTGCCAGTCCGGAAACTTTCAATGTATTCCATCAAATATTTCTTCTGGGTATCGTTCGAAGCGTACTCCACAGCTTTTGTCAGATTTGCACAAATGTTCTCAAGGTCGGCAGCATGGTCACCAGGTACTAGTCTCACACTAACAGGTGAGTTATCAATGCTTAAAGACTCTGCTCGATCTGGTGATCCAGCTGAGGCCTGAAGGACTTCGAACCACGTGTCACCAACTTTACGTACTCTAGTATTCTCGGGGAGTATGGAATTGGCACTCATGTGCCTTGAAACAAGTACAATCTCCTCCTTCGTGATTGGCTCTCCTGGGTAGTAAGAGCTTTGGGCCAACGTGCTAGGGTATCCTAGGGTGAAAGGAGGAACTGAGAATATGGAGTCCCTTATGTTTTCGTATATGTTCGAAAGCTTTGATGATCGAGAAGCAAGTTTCTCCATCGTATCGGGGTTTACCCGTGGGGTGAATTTCTGATCCCCTGATCCCTTCAAAAAGTCAGTTCCTCTCTAGAAGCTTTGGAAGTTACTTTAGGCACATAATAGTTCCCAATATTGGACAAGAAGGTAGCTGCGAACTCGAGAAATGCTTCAAGGCCTTCCTCAGCGACCCCGTAGTTCTCATGAAATTGATTCCAGTCGCCACCGCAAGATCTATGAAGCTCTAATATAAATTCAAAGATATCAATAGACTCTGGGGAAACCTGACGAAGAATAATTCTTGCTCCAGACCATGCGGCTCTGGAACCAGCTGTTAGTTTTCTTGATCGTATATTGAAATAATAGAGAACGACGTTACCAACCTCGATAGATAATGGCTATAAAGCTTCTCTTTCATAGACAAGCGATTGAATAGTGGCTCAATACCTAACTTATATATTTGCACACGGGTAGCCATACTTTAGGCACTTCTGGGTATTTCCTTCTATAATGGGCTTGATGGTATCAATTCAGAACTGGAAAACTCGCTGGAAGCACGAAATTGAATTATAGCATGAATTGAGTGGCTTGGAAGTAGAAAGGCGGGGTCGAATACCTTCCTTGGTACACTCTACATCATTGGAAGTCCAAGCAAACATCTTATGTGCACGCCGCGTAAATCCTAGCAGCTCCTAGATATAGAGACACGAAACAGATAGCGCATTCAATACCTCCCTAATCTTAACCGCCACATATATATATATAGCTCTTTGCGTATCACCACTTATATATTTGCGAAACTACGATATAGCTAGCTTCCTCTACCATGGATCCTACTTTTGCCTTATAGACGTTATTTTTAGGTAAGGTTCATAGTATTTTAACCTTACTCATGCCCGGGTCCTAACTAATACGTCATTAGTTAGCATATAAATCTACCTAGGTAACTGTGACTTACGTAAAAAAAAGGCTTCTAAACTAGTTATATAAGACTTTGAACTTCTCTCTTAACTAATACCTGACTTCTAGGGTAATGTGTTAGAGGCCTTCACGTTTCCTAGTCGGAGCAGGTTATGCCAGTACTTAAGTTGATTTAGAATTCACCTACACTATTTGTCTCCTCTCCAAGTCGTGTATATTATTCATAATCAGTTAATAGGAGTACTCGCCAGGATATATAATGGGTTCCATTGGTTCGCAAGCATATATCTAATTGATAATTTATGCTCTATCGGTATATGCCGTTGTGTATATTAAAATCACCTTATCCTACGTTGTGTGCTCGTTCTAATTTGCCGTTAACCGCTTGCGAATCGTACGTATATCATATGTAACGTGCATTGCTCGTGAGATTTGGGGGAGTTGTATTTTGCCGAGGACACACGGGGTCCCCCCGCTAAGAGATTCTTCATAAATGTAACATAGGGGACTTGATATATGAGCTAGTCGCTTAGCATTAAAGAACCACAAGCCCCTTCAACATATTTCTTTAGAAATTACGCTGACGTTTGATATCTCATTCTGCATAGTTCAATATTCTATCTCTACCCCGATAAGTCCGTTTCTATTTTTATCCTACTAAGATGTTCCAAAAAGAGTCCGATGCGGAGTCCGATACTTTCCATAGGGGGAAGGAGGGAAGATGTGCGGGGATTACTCAGGTTTATTTCGGAGAGTTGCTGGTAGTGGTCGTCTCTCAACGGGTTTCCGCTCCATATTCAACAAATCATTGTATTCGAATGCATACTGACAATTCTAGCGACCATCATAGGAAGGATTGACATTTTACCCCAGCTTATTTAATCGATCGATTGTGTATATATACCCAGCCTTCCACGTCACTCGGTCGGAGACCTGTCTCACGGATTTCTGCAATCAGTTCAGAATACCAAGGTTTCATATTTCCAAACGGTGATCCGCGACGACTTATTCCCAAACTGTTGCGAGGTTTATCAGTGGAAGCATACCGTTTACATGATTGGAATGGAGGTTTCGTTGATGCTATTGGGGAGAGCTATGATGGTTGTTAGCCTAACAATGTTAGGAACATGCTTTCGTCCGTGATGCGTGGGCCACCATGGATTATGAAAGCTGAGAGAATCCTTCCTTGTCTTTTGCTTCTAGGCTTGCTGGAAGCTTAGTGCCATCTTTGTGAGGTGCGGGACCAAAGGATGACCTAACTAAAATCAGCATTAGCGTTGCCCGTAGGGCAGACGGAAGTGCCAACACAGTTTCGGCGATAAGGACTTTGTGGGTATCTTATCTATCGGAGGAACAATGAAGCGAATAGGAACTTACATACAGGACGGGGAATTTACCTCCAGCGGGAAATTCGAGCCGATTAGGACCAAACTTACCTGAAGTTACGGTCAGGAACATACGAAATATGTACGGGAACTAACTACCTACATAAGGTAGTTACGCTAAAGAGTGTTTAAGTCTAGGTGAAGTCTAGGTTTTGAGGCAGGTGCGGCTAGTCATGCTACCCATGTTTGTTCATTGGTAACTACCCCCGTGTTCGCAGATCTCACGCGCCGTCAAGAAAAATTAAATCACTCTGCGAACTTTTTTTTTTTTTTTTTAATCTTGACGACCCTGCGATTTTCACGTCTTTTCGCCCAAAAAAAAAACAGAATATTATTCCCACGTCTTCAGTATCAATTAACTGCGTTTCTTGTCAATGTTGACGTTTCGCTTGGCAGTTTCTTTCACTTTTGTTATTTTACTTTAGTACTTCCGTCCGTCCGAACCCCAGGTTCTCCGGATTCACCCAGTCGTTCACTCCTTACATCGGCGCTCCACAATCGACGATCGTGAATTATTACTCAGAGTTAGCCAATTCGGCGCGCTAATCGATAAGCCACCTTATTATTTACTCCTTGGTTTATTGCTTTATCACCACCGATAGGCGTTTCTCTTTGCGTCGCAACCCAACTACGACAAAATGTCCAAAACTGCAATTGTGAAGGAGGCCGTCAAAGAGAGCCTCCTGGGCACTCAGGAGCCCTCCGATCTTTCGGCCTCTCACCGCGCCTTATTCTTACAAAATGCGAAGAAAGATGAAGAAACTGGAGAGTTGTATATGGGACCTGAGGAGTTCATTGAGGCTATTGCCCCGCCCAGCGAAGACTACGTGAGTTTAAGAAAAAAGAAAAAGAAAAGAGCCTTTTAGGCTAATCCTCAACTGCCAATTGCTAACTTCTTGCTCTTCTCTATAGCATAAAATCAGTCGCGATCAATATGGCCTCCTGTTCCGCGTCGCCGACCGCAAAGACAGTGGTAAGGTGACAATTCACGACTGGGCCGCCTTTGAGAACCTATTGATGAAACCCGACGCCGAGTACGAGATCGCATTTCGCCTCTTTGACATTGGTCGTACCGGAAGTGTTAAATACGAGGACTTTCGACGTCTCTATGAAACCAATAAAGGTCCTGACAGCATTCCCTTCAATTGGGATTGTGAGTGGGCAAGACTATACATTGGTGACAAATCCAAGCGCCATAATCTCTCATACTCCGAGTTCTCGCAGATGCTTCGTGGTCTTCAGGGTGAGAGAATTAGACAAGCCTTCCAGCTTTTCGACAAGGACAAAGATGGATATATTGAACCAGAGGACTTCGCAAGAATTATCCTTGAGACCGCAAAGCACAAGCTGTCCGATCATCTCTTGGATAACCTTACTTCCCTCTGCAACATATCCACTGGCAGCAGGATTTCTTACGCAAATGTCCGGGCTTTTCAGAATGTGATCATGGAGATGGACTTGGTGGAGTTGATTATACGCCAGGCTTGCAAGAAGAGTGGCGACGGAAAGATTACCAGATCTGAGTTTCTGAACGAGGCAGCAAGAATCACTCGTTTCTCATTATTCACCCCGATGGAGGCAGATATTCTTTTCCACTTTGCTAGTTTGGACGAACCGTCCGGCCGTTTGAGTTTGGTCGACTTTGCTAAGGTTCTAGATCCATTATGGAGATACCGCAACATTGCGGAACGGACCGGGCAAAGTCTAGGATCACAAAAGGCAAAAACCGCCACACAAAGCTTCTTCCTACAAGCCGCAGAATCGGCCTACAACTTTCTGTTGGGAAGTGCGGCTGGTGCTTTTGGCGCTTTTATGGTGTATCCTATTGATTTGGTCAAAACTCGAATGCAAAACCAGCGAGGCGCCGATCCTGGACAGCGGTTATACAAGAACTCAATTGACTGTTTCAGAAAGGTTGTCGCAAATGAAGGTTTCCGTGGTCTATACTCTGGTGTTCTGCCTCAGCTAGTTGGTGTTGCTCCGGAAAAGGCTATTAAGCTTACAGTGAATGATCTCGTCCGTGGCTTTTTCACGGACCCGAAGACACACCAAATTCACTGGGGATACGAGGTTCTGGCTGGTGGTTCTGCTGGTGCTTGTCAAGTTGTGAGTCTACCACGGCTATTTTCTAATGCTTTTTCTAAGCCTCAATCCGGGTTTTACTAATTTATAACTCTTAGGTTTTTACAAATCCTCTAGAAATCGTTAAGATTCGACTGCAAGTTCAGGGAGAGGTTGCGAAGAGCACACAAGGCGCCCCAAAGCGCTCTGCAATGTGGATTGTTAAGAACTTGGGTCTTGCAGGACTTTATAAAGGTGCCTCAGCTTGCTTACTTCGTGACGTGCCTTTCTCGGCCATCTACTTCCCTACATACAGCCATCTCAAGAAGGATGTCTTTGGCGAATCTCCCACCAAGAAGCTTGGAATTCTCCAACTCCTCACAGCAGGTGCCATTGCTGGCATGCCCGCTGCTTACTTAACCACACCTTGCGACGTGATCAAGACCCGTCTACAAGTTGAAGCACGTAAGGGTGACACTAACTACACCGGCCTACGACACGCTGCAGTCACGATCATGAAGGAGGAAGGCTTCCGTGCTTTCTTCAAGGGTGGCCCTGCTCGTATCCTTCGATCTTCCCCTCAATTCGGTTTCACGCTTGCGTCCTACGAAGTTCTTCAGAGCGTTTTGCCATTCCCTGGAAAGCCCAAACCGGAACAAGTTCACACTGGTGTTGCAGAAGTCGTAGACACAATCAAGGAGAAGGATGTCACATCCCCTCATGCTCGCAGCCGAAACGCTCTGAAGATCATTCTCGACCTTGACGAGAACTTCGGCCGCGTTAAACTCCCCGACCAGCAGGCTTGGAAGACGATACCTAAGTTTCTCGGCGGTGGAAAGTCCTAATGATACACTATGTAGAACATTTTGCAATTCTCATATTCCCTTTGAGATGTTTTTTTGGGAGACGATTGCATGAAAATGGCGTTTGCGACCATAGCGAAGGAATCTCTTGTATTTTGCTTTTTTCTAAGACGACCTAGGTAGATGGTGGTCATGGCCAGGTTTGGCATCTTGTGTAGGTAGCTAAAACAGGGGGGCCAGGATGGATCGTGACCTTCGAGATGATTCTTGAAGAAAGTTAGAGATACAAGAAAAAAGAGCCCTTTGGGGGTTTTTGTATGTTGTGCATATCTCAGAGACCATCGAAGCACAAGTCTTGCGTTGAGCAGATTGCGAATTGCACAAATAGTTAAACGATCACTTAACCTTAGTCTAATACCCTATTTTCTTGACGTAGCGTATTATGCCACGTACCTCTTGAGGATAGATAGACTGCGTGGAACCTACGTAGCTACAGGCGAACATGCTAGCTATATCCGCTCAGTCCACGTACCAAATCCTCGGTACAAGTCCGTCTTTCTACAAGGCTCCTTCGGACCCTCAATCCACGTTCCAGGAGAACGGCTCTACCTTGCTTCCAGGTTCGCGCATCATCGTCCGCTCTAGCCACTTCGCGTAATCCTCGAACCCACCGATGCTCCCCTTGACGCTCGCGCGACGCACGCCCCGCACGTCTTCGAACAGGCGCAACGCATCCGGGCCCGAGCCCCGCCACACTTTAAAATGAAGAGTCAGACAAGAACGACTCGCAGTTAGAAGGGGGAGTTGAGTTTCACGTTATCTAAGGTACCTACCGGATTGCCGAGCGTCAAGAACAACCTCCTCCTTATTGCTCAGCTGGTCCGCCGCCTGAGCGCGGCTATAAGCCGGCTCGGCATCTAGCCTCACGCAGACGTAAAAGCGCGCTATAAGGCCGGCGAGGCGGGCGGAGAGCACGGGGCTGAAGATACGACGAAGCTGGGGCAGGGCCGTGAGCAGGGTGCTGTGCGCCAGGAAGATGTTCTGCCGGTACAAGAGCGGCAGGGCCTCGGCGTGCAGCTGGCGGCTCGTACGGAGGATCGCCGGGTGCAGCAGCAGCAGCGTCGGGGGGTGCAGGCCGCCCTGGAAGTACGTGTTCTGCGCGGGAGGGGGCGCGTCGGCCGGTAGCACGAGGAGGTGCTTGAAGATCTCGAGGCGGAGCTCGGTCGGGAGGGCTAGGAAGAGACTGGGCTTGGGCGATGGCTCGTCCTTGTCTTCCTCGTGGACGTTCTCTAGTGCACCATGCTGTGTAATTTCGAGCGGCGGCATGATAGGTGTGGTTTAAGTCGACTGGCTTTCCCGGTCCGGTTTCTCCTTTCTTTCAAATCCCACTCGAGAGCGAGAAGGTCCGGACACCCGAGATATGCACCAAGTTTATAATTAAGGGTCCAGTGTCGAGATAGGAATAATACGGGAAGATCACTATGGCAGGCCAATGAATGCAACCTTCCTGCATGTGGCAGCTTGGCGGCTAAGATAAGAAAGCGCGAGATCTACATATGTAAGTAGGACGTGTGAAGCGGTCACCGCATCTACAAGCGGTATTTTTAGAAATGATCGGAAAATATGCGAATCATCCAAATTTTCAATTACGTACACTAGGACGTAGGCATTATTTATTCTCTAAAGGCGCCCTAGCTGTGTAAATAGTTCATATTCATATAAGAAAGACTACTGATGGTGGTAGTGGTATATGTACATGCATATTGAAGGAAAGTAACAAGGTAGGAGGTAGGTACCTAGGTATAAAGTGTTCAACAATATAATGCTTCAAAATCAAATCATTGCAGACAAGAGCAAACATGCCAGTCAAAGTTCAATCTCAGAAATAGCCATTCTCATCATCCAAAAGCCAACAGATAATTACTTAGTTATTTTTCTTTGGAAGTCGACATCTTCTTTTTCTGTTCTGCCCGTAAGCCTTCATCCACCGCAACAGTTTCATACCCTCCGTTTAATTCCTTGATGTAATCATCGAATTTGATCGAAGTGTCGATTATGAGCTTCATCTTGGAGTAGTCAAGCTTGCAATTTGTCTGGTTCCGTTGCTGCTTTCGTTCCCATCGGGTGTACTGCCGCGCGTTCGTGATGGCGTTCCGTATTTCCCTTCCGTTCATCTTGAACTGGGCCAAGTTCTCAATATTATCCTTTAGGTCAGCAGCATCCATCTCCTGTTCCATGGTATTATTAGCTAAAGGCCTCAAGTTGATTTATAAGTCGTAGTTAACATGTTGAATAAGCACCAACCTCTTCTTCCAAATCCTCGAGACGCGAGATGAAATTCTTCCAGATCTCGGTGCGCTGGTAGAAACTGAGATTGCTGTAGTGAATGGCCAGTTGGATACGCGACTTAAAGGCCTCGTCAAAAGTTCCAACTCTATTGCTTGTTAAAATCAATATTCCCTCGTAATATTCCAGTACTCGAAGGAACACAGATACCAGGGCGTTTCGGTGGAGATCCTGGAGGCTGCGCTGTTCAAGAAATACGTCGGCCTCGTCAAGCAGGACGACACACTCCCAGGTCTTGCCGAGATGCAAAACGGACTCGAGGTAGTTTTCAACCTCTTCCGGTTCTGTTCCGATATCGCCGCATGTAACGGGATAAAGGGGCTTCCGAGCAATCTCAGCTACACTCTCTGCTGTCAGGGTTTTACCGGTACCTGGACCTCCATGCAGTAACATAATCAAGCCATTTCCTTTACCGCTTATGATATCTGTCGATCTCGTAGTTTCTATCTGTTCGCTAACGAGGGCTCGAATCAACCTTTTTGTCTTTTCTTCGAGAACAAGCCTTTCGAAAGCTATCTCGTTCCATACTACATCGCCTATGTTATCGACCTTGAGGTCTACCCATTTCTTCTTCCTGAGGTTGAAGCCCTTGATCGCCATAGGAAGTAAGTATAGGAACTCAGTAGAAGGAGGGTCATCTCGTTTCATCGCTTCCTGTCCGAGATCATCCGTCCCCGAGTGCTCCGAATAGTTCCACTGGGTACTGTCGCCATTCTTTTTAGATTTATGTAATTTATAATATACCGCCATATCGATCATATATCTTTCATCATCCGAATAATGGGACTCTCGAGTAGAATCTTCATGATATGATACCAGACACTTCGTGCGACACTTCCAAATACGTGCCCCTCTGCGTCGCAGTTTGTCTGCTAAGCTTCTGTCGACAAAAGCTAAAGGACACACTCTCAAGCCATCGGTCTCTAACTTCGAGTCGTTGTTGGCATCTACCTCCCATTCTAGGACAGTCGACTTGCATGAAAATACATCATCAAAAGTCCAGTGATGGGCCGTAATAGTGTATCGTGTTTTTGATGCCTTGTCTTTTGAGGATATCTCGTCGGTATCTTCAATTAGTTCATCGGTAACCCAGGAACTACACAGAAAGCCCCTGGCTTCACTAGCTTCTTTCTGAACCACTACATCGCCTGGTTTGAAAATGTATTTGAAGCATCGCTTCGTAATTCTGCCGCTGTCAATGATTCTCTTGACTTCGCCGTACTCATCTCCATAGTGAGACAAAACATAGTCAAATAATAACCGGAATTGCTTCTCCTGTGAGTAGTCTAATGACTTGAGGAATGGATCGATATCTTGACTTGAGCCATGGTAAAAGGCGGGATATGGAGCTGAAAGCTCGGTCAAGCCATGAACGACGATAGAATGATGACCTAGAGCATCTATGCCACCCGTGGCATCTTTAGCGAAGCCACAGAATTGTATAAACTTCGTAACAGCAGATTTCAGATTTGTAGACGGTGTCTCTATTGTCTCCGAGTTGTGTTTTGGTACGGATGATGTATTATTGGCATCCTTTTGGCCTGATTCAGGGACAGAAAAGTCTCGGTATATGACGAAGCACACCTCTGGGTGCCGTTCCAGATACTGCTGGATGTTCTGTACCACTAGATTGCCCATCAAAACGCCGCTGTTTTCAACCTCACCCTCTATCCACTGTGGCTGGTCAAGGTACATCCGAGTAGGTATATCTGGAGCATTTACGCGGTATATCATCTGGTATCTTGGCTCTGGCGATGGAAGCACCTTGGTTGTATGGGGTTCTAACAGGGATGTTTGTAAGCTCTCTAGATTACTTTTCAAAGCCGATAAATCCGCAGTATTATATCCCTCTAGCGAATCTAATACGTCTGATATTGAGTGAATGCATTTGCTTAACGCGGAATGCGGGGCGAAACCTGCTCCTGCTTCCGAATTGGAAAAACGGGGATCAAGGCCGAAGACGCTTCTGGATACTGCATTTTTCTGTTCACGTTCCATCTGTAATCTTTTCTTATTTTGTTGGTCGAGAAGCATCAATTGCATTTGATAATCTTGCAGGGCGTGGTTGGTTGGGGTCTGATGCTCGAGCCTTTTTGGGATGGTAAGCACGGGCTCTCCTGGAACGGTAGCCTCGATCTCTTCTACGTAATCGTGACTTGATGTCTCTTGTTGATCTTTGGATTCTTGTCCCCTTTCGCTAGTAGGTAGTACAGCCTGGTATTTTTGAGCTGTGCGTTCGAATACGCTGTCGCCGGTGCGGTCGGCTGAAATGGTATGCCGTACTTGCGCTAAGTGCTTCTTATGCCTGTATTTACGATCTTCTTTTTGCTCTCTACTATCGTTGTCTTCCTCGACCGTGTTCCTAGCAGTAGGGTTGTCCTTGTCGTCTTCGCTACTATCTTCGATGCCAGCCCTCCTATACTCTCCCAACAAGGATGCCCAGCTGGGTGAATATATTCGACGGTACGGGTTCGAGAATGATTGATGCATATATTGGTTAATAGCTTTTCTTTCAAGAGATATCCGGATGGAAGTTTATGTTCCATCGAATGGATTCCCAGTGTCAGAGGATCAGACCAGAAAGAAATGCCATTCCCCCCGCCTTGGGCTGTCAGGCATCAGCATGGCCTATCTCTCTATCGCCCTATCAGTGATTGGGAAAGTAGAGAGGGGTGTATATTACTATGTACACGATTGTGACATCGAACCCCCTCACCCCCCAAGAGAAACGCCAATGTAGGCTGTGTTAGGCCTGTAAGCTGCATCTGTATATAAGCGGAAGCAAGAACTATGATTTGCTTATACGGATGGGACGTATGCATTACCTATTGATAAATATCTACCAATTATTATGATAGATCCAAGAATTTGGAAATCATCCCCATTCTGTATATTTTTTTTTTTAATTCTTTTTATTTTTTATTTTTTCTTTTTTGGTCTCCGGTCCTTTGACTGTTTACATCTGATGGCGGCTTTTAGTAGCTGGTATACAACTTCCTCTGGAGCAGAAAAGTTAGTGAGCATCATCATCCAGATGGCTTGGTATTGACTTGGTGCATTTATAGTCTTGCCCAGGACGCGTTCAAAGAAGCTTTAGATGCCTTTTCGACCGAGTTATCAGCAGATGAATCGAAAAAGGAATGGATTGTCAATGCTAATCATAGCAATCTTGAATCTGTTCGCCAAGCAGTCATAGACGCCCGCAATCAGTATGAAAAGGATAGAGGGAACTCAAAAGTTCGAAAGATACTTGTTAGGTTATCTGAGACCATACAGCATTATGGGAGTATTATAGATGTACTGGTCTCATCGCATCCCGGTAAGTAGAACTCTCCCCCCTTAAGCCTTAGTATAACAACCTCTTACATTGCGTAGAATACGCAGCCTTAGGCTGGGGTGCCATGAAGTTTTTATTCGTTGTGAGTAAGAAGTTGCCTATCAACCCCATGACATTAAAACAACAACTCATGCAGAAGTTATAGGCCGTAACAAACCATGAGAAACTTGTTTTCAAACTTTCCACTGGGCTGAATGAAATTGCCAGTATCCTATCGCATGCAGAATTCATTATGCGGCTATATCCTGTACCACACATCAAGCATGTGGCCGTTGCCATGTACGCTCACGTCTTGAGGTTCCTACTGCGAGCGCTCAAATGGTACCAGGAAAGTCCGATAAAACGCGCGATACATACAATCACACGGCCCGCTGAACTATATCTAAACGATATATGCGACACTATAACTGCACTATCCCAAAATATGTTCCAACTAGCTGCCAATTGCAGCTATGCCGAGCTGCGAGATATGCGCATGGTTATGGAAGAGAATTCTCGTGAACATAAGCAAAGTATAGACCAACTAAACAGTAAATTTGAGGAGTTGCGGGCCTTGATTACCAAATGGCAATCCATTGGCGCAGCGGCGAAGATCCAAACCCGGCAGCGCCTCTCACCAGGTCAACTGAGTCAATTCCTTGGTACTCTTACCTCAACTCCTCTCCTTGACCCTGTGGAGATGCTCAAATTATTACTGGTCTCCTCGAATGGATATCTCCAGAGAGCCTTGCATCGAAGGCCAGCGTTCTGGTTGAACAAGAAAATCCAAGACTGGAACAGTAGTCGGCTCTCTTCCCTAGTGATGGTGAAAGGGCCCAGTCAGGTACGGCTACACATACAGAACTTCTGTGTCCGGTCTATTGCAATGCTTCGGGAGGCTGAGATTCCAGTAATATGGGTCTTGAAAGGAAACAGTAGGAACGGAACAACAGCCATAGACGACGTGTCCGCCATCGATCTGCTCAGATGTCTAATTTCCCAAGTCATCACCCTCAACAAGAGGATCCATACCGACGAGGATCTAAGTGCGCGTCTTGCGACTTACCGTGCCGCGAGAACTGAGGATGATTGGGTTAATGTGCTTGCATCGTTCCTTGAAGGTATCCCGCTACTTTACATATTTGTTGATGTCGAAGTATTATCCCAGCACCAAGACGGATTATCAACATTTTGGCCTTCGAGGTTACTAAAGATGTTCGACGACCTCTCCGCGCGGAATATCAATACTATTGTCAGGTCGGTTACTCTCACGTACCTACTATCACGGTAAATGACAAATTAGATACTGATTGGTAGCAGAATAATTCTAATGGGTTGCAATACGTCTCTATTTAATGAAGGCGAGGGCTACCAAAAGTCATTGGTGACTGTAAGTGGTACGAGGCAGGCCCGCGTACCCATGAGAACACCACGTCAAAGAGCTCCAAATACTAGCCAAGGCGGTTTAGAATTAGGATTATTGGCTAGTGGAAAGCAAGTCCGTCCTCGTGAAAGACGGTTGCCACGGCGAAAGCGATGATGCTATCCACCTAGGCGCTTTCTAGTTAAGGTGCACCCTATAGACTTAGTATAGTTCTTGTGTTAGATACCAAGTTCCTAACTTAAGGTGTCCAAGTCCATCACTATCGCAGGGAAACATGGAAGGTTTGCTATTTAAGCCCTTTAATTTGATAATGCTTAAATATACCTAACACATATTTACGATGACCACCATTAAATCAAAGTACAGTAATGGTCCAAAATTATCCGGCCCACCCCTAAGTTCACACCAGAATTCAGCCTGGTCACTCCGCGACACCTTCACCAATAAAAGTCTTAGAAATATGCTTTTAATTCTAGACTATAGGTACTTTATACTAGAATCTCATTAAAGAAATCCCAAAGTGGTTGAGCGATCCTAGCTTTTCAGATTTTCACGTGTACAAAAAAAGAAGAAGAAGAAAAAAAAAAGGGGGAGGTTGTATCCAAAAATCAACACGAATCAACCTTCCGTCAGGATACCTGACATCACGTATTTTGACTGTACCAGAAGTATTTGTATAGAAAAGAGGTATCTAACTCAAATACCTATAGACTGGAATTAAACTTTTATTTTCATCACTTTCACTGGTGAAGATATTGCAGAGTGACAAAGTAGCAAAATGGCGGTTTTTGGAAAAAGCATTATGCTTGATTAGACACTCCACTTGGTGGATCAAACATCTCAGACAAGTCCGGGCATCTATTCTAACTCAATTCTGGCCTGCCATTCATACTGTTGCATAATATCATTGGAGAGTCAATTGTAAATGGGCCAGGAGACAAGAGGGCTGCCTCTCAGAGTAGCCAGTAGACAGGTATATAGCAGATCCCTAAAGAGGGCATCCTTATCCCCTATCTTAGTAGATGTATATACCAATAGATACCAGCACTACTATGCTACCTGCTGGACTGATAGTGATACATTGTAATGCAGGGATATACGGAATATATAAAGGATTGCCAGTTACTTCGTAAGAGAATAGAAGGTTGGTGTTACTAGTCTAACCCAATAGATACAATGCATGTACTACCCTGACACTCACTCCGTATAGGACATCCATCAATGGCATAAACCTATACCTGACATAAACCCTCGCCTCTCCCTCTGGGTAATTAGATACCTTGATCCAGTTCTGGGACAGTAAACGCCATAACTTGCTATCTCGAGATGCAACAAGTACAAAGACATCATACCTACGAAAGAAGCAATGCCATTTCGGTCCCTGTAGCAAAGGGTGCTAGAACTATGCAATCAAAAATAAGTGGCAAGAGAGACAGAGAGAGCAGATGTGGCGGAAGCGATTTTATAAGTTCCAGGCACATCCATATGCGCTTCCAGCCACGCCGCCATTATGTTGCTAGGCTAGTTGACAACTAGATTAGGGGAATATATGCTTCAGAAGAGACCTAGGTAATACACCATATATACCTACCTAGGCACTGATAGGATGTCATGTTGCGTCTACCGACATTTGCTTTCATATTCTACACACTGATCTACCCTGAGGTATGTATCAAGCGTTAAACCCAAGGAAGAGGGCTGCGTTACGTATAGTTACATCTCCACTCGTGCTTCCACCTTAGGTACCTAAGGTATTCTGACTAACAAGATATATGCGTTGAAAGCTTATATGAGACAGCCTTGCCAACAGAATTGGGAACGGGACTTAAACGCTTAGGTATTGCTCTGTTAAAGGCACTAATAGGGGAAGTTTAACATACCCCTTATATTACCTATTCATGCCTGTACATCTGTATACCAAGGTATGTATATAATTGTGGACCTGTACCTATCTCTTGTGTAACCTGATATGTAGAAGCACTACCTATGTTATGTAGGTGCCTCATAATGTTATGCACAGAAGGACATAAAATTGTGACATGCGTCCCTAGGTACCCGTCATGTACATACCTGAAAGCTAGCAAGTACAGTTGGTAGTATGAGCACCTGTCCTGCTAGTACAGGGAAACTTACCTAACTTAACATAGGCCTTCCTCTATGGAGGTAGGTCACCCACTCCTCCCTCGGCCGTATAGGCTTGAAAGCGTCCGGGCGTTCGCGCTTGGAACCTTGCACCGCAATGGTTCGCTCTCTCTTTCTATTCTCTCTTCTACCCCCCCCCCCCCGGTGGCAGAAAAGTCACCTGACCATATACCCAAGTAGGCAGCACATGAACACGACAATGCTTGTATCCGCAGGTGTCGTGGGGACTGAAGACTGCGAACCCAGACGACTTACATAACCGCATTAATATCGGAAATCACCTTACTAATAATAAAATAGGCAGATAGACAGACAAACGTGTCGTAAATAGTCCGGCCCACCCGGGGCCGTTGAATTCGCGCAGCCCCATAATTTCAGCGTAAGTGACCAGCGCATTAAGCGCGCGTGTCATTCACGCCTGGAAGCACGCAGCCGTTCAGGTTATAAAAATGGGGCACCAAACTTACGTACGCCACGACCAAGGATACCCCATTGGCTCTGATTGGCTGCCAGGGGTTCCTTAGCGGTGTAAAGTTGCCTAAAGTGGTAATCAGCTGTCTCTGGTTGGGTAGGGCTCAGAGACGCGGATTGGTCAGTTAGGTTGGTCCAGCAACTAAAAGCTCCAATAACTAATAGAGCAAAAAGACTTCAGCTCCTTTTTCTGTTGACGATGACTCACTGACTAACCCCACAGAGTAGGCCTCGCCCATTCAGTAAATTCATGTGTACTCGACCTGCCTCACATCAGTAAACAAGGGGGTGAGGGGAAACCCTAGTTTGGTATATCGACTTAAAGCTGAAAAAGCGGTTGTTGTATATGTGACGAATAAACGGGAACAGGCACGGGGACAAGGAACGATCTCGTCTTTCTCTTTCTTCGATCCACACTTCTCAAATCTCGGCAGTCAGTAACTCAGGGTCGTCTTGCACGAGGATGAAGACAAAGACAAACAAACTTGCACTCAACAATAACTATCGAAAAAAAGCTTGTTTTTTTCTTTTCTTCTGGTCCCGACTCGAAGCTTATTTGAAATTTCAATACTATCTGCGAGGTTGTGTTCTCTCAAAGCTCTCTAGCAAACTGCTTTTTTTTTTGTACTCGAAGTTCTTTGATACTCGATTGCGCAACACCTTTTCAGGCTCAGATAGGTAGAAAATTATAATGTCTGTGCGCTTCTCGTAGCTACTAAGTCGAAGGACAAACAGCGCCCGCTTTTCGACGGTTGCCAAATATCGATCGGCGGGTTCGCGGGTACGATATCGTTGGTCGTTAAAACCAAGCAAAGACAAGAATACTTGAGTATGATACGGTCGGCTCGAGACGTCGCACGTAGTGCTAACATTGCCTTTTTTTTTTCTCCTCGAGTCGCCTGTCTTAATTCCGTGGGTGCGGCTGTAACCGCCACTGCCTAGCCATTATTTACTCTTCAACACCACTATGATTATCCGCCTGAACACCATTACAAAGAATAACGCACCTCCCTTGTTCATTCGTACACAAACAACTACCCACCTTACCAGTCCCGATATGCTGTGATCCTGGAAATGCATGCATTGTGAAAATAGCTTTTCGCCCGGGCTTTGGCCATCGTCAGGGTTCTCTATAGACTATGTGACTTCCAGATATGGATGTGGTATCACGGACCGTCGAACCTCTCCCGATGTAAAAACAAAGGAAATAGTTGAATATTGTCACAAAGGTTGTTTTGTAGTGGGGTCTGCAATGAGCGGTAACTCATTGAATGGCTCCTAATTCAAGATGCCTTCCCACATTCCTGGTCCACCGGGACCACCGACTGCAGGGTGGATGGAAGGAATAAACGACCGGGCATCGTACGAGCAGCACATCCGCTTCCGGCCTCCATTTGATAGAACTGGTGTCCGTTGGTTTCCCGATTCCGGAGTCGGGAGACCACAGGCCGTAACATCCGAGCGTTCCTTTTCGTAGTACTGGCTGCCTAGCATTTCACGCACATTCTCTTGGAGCGAGTTATCGATTGATAATGGTCGGCTACGCTTTGACCCCAGCTTGGTAGAAGAGCGAGGCTGCGGGTGACAAATTTGGAGCTGGGCATGAAGTTGCTGTAAAACCCTGGCAGCATTCGCCGTTTCGTCCAATTCACATCCTCTGGCCAATGGGGTTTCCAATGACATTTGTACCAAATCCTTACTGACCGGGCCGGTGTAAGATTCGGGAGACGATGTAACACAATTCTCTTCGTAGTCTTCTGGCACTGAAGCGATGACTGTTCTTAAGCTATACCTTTCACTGCACAACTTCGCGTATCGGCATCGCGCCTGAACATCCAATTTGGTGGACGGCGCGCTGGCCAATGACGAAGCTGATGAGATCGAAGATGAGCGAGACGTTCGCGACGAATCAGAAATCATCGATTCCGGCGAAGAAGCCGTTGAAATAGAATTGGCAAGGGACGAGCGACGTGTGGAAACGTAACTGAGAGGTGAGGAACTGAGAGATCCAGGCCACCTATCCAAGTTTTGCGAAGCAGTTACGTTCGCAGCTTGTGCCATAGCGTAGCCCATCGAGCCTTTACTACTAAGGAGACAAGTAGCAGCACTTGCGGCGGGAGTGCTAGACCCAATCGATTGCGGTGTGAGGCGGGGAGTAGGAAGCAGACCTAGAGCCGGAGCAGCGCGACCCGGAGTATTTACAGGAGCGGGTGCAGGCTCCATGACAAACGGAATATTGTAAGTCTTTGGCGTAGCTGCATCACTCGTGTACGTTAACTTATCCACCTGTCCGCAAAGACTCGGTAGAGACGGAACAGGCGTCGAGTCTTTTGCTTTAATTGTAAGAGGACTCAGCGGGATAAGCTCTTCGATATTGCCCAATCCCGGCTCAAGACTTAGAATCAACTTCTTCCAATCTTGATTTTGCTGCTCTGAGATCTGAGAACAAACAGAACCGGACGGTGGTTGTGGTGGTGTGTACCTGAGTACAATTTCCGTCCAACGTTTGAAGACATCATCAGTGATATGGAGCTTCCACTTTACAGCAATTAAAAATGCCATCTCATTCTGGTTAATTTCTTGAGTTGCGAGCCCTGAAATTTTGCTCCAAGCTCGCGCCGAGTAGTTTCGGTCTTGTAGATACTTGGAGGCAAGAATTAGAGCAGCAAGAAACATTCGACGACCACACTGCAGTACCCGGTTCGTATGAACCTCGTCGGGTTGCTCCATGGTGAAATCGTGCTTGGGAACATGAGGTTTGATCAATATTAAATAATACAACGCAACTTGCAACGTAGAATAACTCGTACGTGAACGGCGCAACGTTTCTTGGATAAAAGTCCGTAGTGGTAGCACAGCTTTGTTGCCGAGCTCCTGGCGGTGAAAAACGGAAGACAGCGGCCAAATTGCTTCTACTATCTGCGTCGATGAATCTAAAGGGGGGGTTGAGCGAGAGAATATTGGTTAAAGGGGAATATATCGTTACTGCTTACCGACGAGGCTATCGACAAAGTTGACCTTTCGATCGCTTTGGCGGACTAGAGACGGAGGGCATCCAGTCCTGGACGTTGCGCTGCCACTGGTACGGCGCGGATTCTTCCGGAGTTCTTGTGGAACCTCGGCTTGTTGCGGTTGTCCTGGCCAACAGGTAGTAGGTGGAATTTGGTTGCATAAAATATCAGGTCGGGTCGGCACAGATTGCCGAGTAAGGGTGTAAGAATCGCATCGTTCTGATGCGTCAGAAGTGTATACGGAGATGGAGGTGTCATCAGAGGCCTGGGATGATGCTTCAGACCAGACCGAGGCTGAGGACGAGGAGGCGGAAGAGGCTATTGAAGAATTGTAAGGTCCATTTTGGGAGGAATTGATAAAATCCAGCGAATCGTGTTCGCTGCACATCATCTTGGAGGAGTAGGAGGTAAAGGTCTTTACGAAACTAAAACCTCCAGTCGCCCGTTAAGCAGAGTCAACCGATTAGATCGTTATACCGTAACAGATCGTGAAATATTATCGAGTAAGAAGCTTCACAACAACACGTACTGCTGTTATGAAGCTATCAAGAAGTCGAAAAATGAAGTAGGTTTCTAGACACAAGTGCCAGTAACCAGATTTTCACGAACGATCAAACCGGAAGACTTAGCGGGACGGACGACTGGAGTAGAGGAAATGGCTATCGCAAGCTGCATGGTGTGGTTTATTTGTTTCTACTAAGGAAACAAAGATTTGAAGGTAGTGACAGTAGTCGCACCAGCTAGATCAACATCGAGCTGAGCGGCTACTGGACTAAAGGTAACACAGGAAGAGAAGAAGAAGAGAAAAGATTATCGGAAGTGAGGGTCGGTGCGAGTTGCGACGAGTTGTTGCGGGTGGTTGCGGTTTGTTGCAGCGCGTTAGGATTTGAGACGTGTTATCGCGGGTATATCTTGTACAGTGTATATCGTGTGTTAATCGGATTAATCAACTATCGGAGTAGGCGCGATTCGAATAATTGAGTTGATGTCGGATTGGCTACAATTGGGGACTTGAGTTTCTTTCCTTGTCGAAGTTGCGTGAGATCGGATTATGCAAGGTACAACATAGGCTGCAACCACTAATCTGCTACCGGCGAAGTGCGCATATGCAGGCTATTAATTCTTTAAGATCGGTGGAAGAGCTGGGACGACTCCGAGTCTTTTTAAATCGAAGTTATACCAGAGGCGAACCAGGCGACAATGTATGTTTGTATGTATGTACGGTACGAATCCAAGAGGGAGCGGAGAGGGTCGATGAGTCGCGTGTTCCGAATCCAAGGATGAAAGACGATGGTGAAGGCGAAAAGTGACAGGGTGCCGTTTAGTTCTAAAGTGGCCTTTGGGTACCTATGCGATGACTCTTTTGCAGGTATGAGGTGGCGAAGACTCCGATCATTACCGCTATGTGGGCTGTTGTACAGGTGGTCTTTGCTGAACCTTTTAGGGGGGTGTGGTAGGTGCTTTCTGAGGTACCTAACACCCAACAGAGGGCTGAGGGTGCTGAAAGAGAAAAAAACCCCGGACGCGCTAAGATAAGCTAGGATAGAATGGCTTAGGTGGCTGGACTTATGCCGACGAACGCAGGTGCCGAATATAGACTGTATAAATGGGTCTCCTGAGTGACTCCCAACCTTGAACTAGCACGTTGCAAGGAAAAATGACGGTCACACGCGTGGAAGCCTGGGAATGGGTCCAGATCCAGAGAGGCAGTGGCGATTGAGCAAGGAACAAAGGGCTGAGAGGAGATGGAAATTCTTTTTTTTTTTTTTTGACGAACAATAATATCTGTACAATTAGATAGGTAACGTGAGTCGTAAATGATGCAAACGGCGTGTTCTTTGAGTGAGTAATCTCAAATCTTCATGTGGCGTTGCGTTGGTCTAGGAAAAGGGAGGAATAATAGTAATAATTGTCGTAGGACTGTTAACTTGCATTGGAGCACAACTTTTTTGGTTTTGGTATTTGAATCGCTTCGTTAAATATTTTTCTTTTTTAAAAGGAGGTCCTAATGGATAGACTCCTTTTCTCTCCTTTTTTTAAAAAAATTCTTTTTATATCTTCTTCCGGGTAGCAAGAGTGCAAGTTAATGCCACTGCGAATCGAAAGCGAGATAGTGGGAAAGAGTAGAGAGGCTTTAGAAGAGGGGAGAGACGGGAGTCGTAAAAAAAAAAAAAACGGCAGTAGAAAAAATCGAATATAAAAAAGAAATTAATAGTAAGAGACTATTCGCTTTGGATATTGCTCTTTTACAATGTTACTTGGGAGCAGACTTTCAAGAAAGTCGCCTTGTGGTCGTCTAGATCTTCAAATCGAACATTGCGGCGGCCTTGTTCGATAAGAGAAAAAAGGGAAATGGGAAAAGGCAGCGGACGCTTGGGGCACCGATGAGTTTTGAATAACAAAACGCAACGTAAAATCTAGTCGGCAACACACTGGGGGGATTAAGCTTGCTTAGGATATGGACATAAACCAGACCAAGGCGTGGTGAGTACTTGTGCTCCACTTTTTGTATCTCACTTCTATTTATTCAATTGGATAAGCAAGGTTAGTGGAGTTATGACGAGCCACTCAGTAAACTATGTGCAAGGCTGGGGGTGTTTTTGCCTTTTTTTTCTCTTCCTCTTTTTGGTTGTAAAGACACCCTCCACATACATACATGTATGCACTTCATAATGTACAAATCCCACCCCTTAGCCCTAGATCGGGACTAGTGGATTCTCTTCTCGGTGCTGGCGCCTCCCCCCTGATTGGACAAAGGCATAAAATCGATTCTTTGATTGGTCAAAGGCACTAGAACCAATTCCGTGATTGGCCACGTTGGAGATATGCACCTAAGCATATACAGCTGTACATGCGTATGTGCCATCAACTGCAGCAAGCAAGGATTTGGCTTGGACATACCTACACTACATAAGGTACCTACACGCCAGAAGTCATTTTATTAGGTACTCTCGCATCAGGTGTACCTATGTGCGATAGTTGTCATGAATAGGCACCTAAGCACCTAAAGCTATCTCTCTCAAAGGCTTGAAGCCTTGAAGGCTTTAAGGCTTTAAAGACTTTGGATAATATCAGATTAGGAGCAAGCTTTAGCCCATCCATCGCAACTAAGCCCACCGCTAAGGTGCCAAGGGGCCAGCAAAATTTGAAAAGGAAGGGCAGCCTTCTGTTAGACGGCGGAACGATGGCGGGTTAATGAAAGAGTCATCCATCATTCCCCTCCACTAGACCAACCACACACCCTTCCACCACCCCCTCCCATCAACACATCCCTCGTCATTATTCTCCTCCGCCATAAGTCCCTTTCCCTTTCCCTTTCCGTCTTGCAGCAAGCCTACCTGCTACCACTAATAAATAATCAGCCAAGCATCTACGTGATGATATTTATTAGCTGGACGGCCACCTACATCAAGCCTGGTGGCAGGTTGGCTTGGTCGCCAGTTGCTTAGCCATTTACTACCATCAATCACGCTATATTTGCCGGGGAACATATAGCTAATTGGCCAGAGGTACTCATTAGACCATAGTCAGGTATAGATTACGAGGTTGCGATTCAATTTCTATGCCCACTCTGGCCCATAGCCCGCCTTATAGTTGCTACTCCTGCGAGGCGCTCTATGAAATCAGAACAGTAGAAAAGACATCCAGGCTCTATGCGAAGTTTGCTTCGGGCAGTTAGTTTGGTTCATCGCCACCGAAAGGGCGGCGGCAGCGGCAGTGGCAGCGGGACTTCTTCACTGGCAGTGGTAATTTAGTGTAACATCGTCCTTTTTCCCTTCTCTCAGGACGAAGCCGACATGGCCGACAAGGGATGGATTCCGATTAACTCTGGAACTCTGGTCTGGAAACGTCCAGTGCCATCGCCTCGGATACATCAACGCAACCAACTCTCCTTGTCCAACTCCAGCCTGCATGAAATTTTGATAAAGGGTATCCGTCACGAGTAATTCGTATTTAAAAGTTGCTGCTAACATTCTGTTTGAGGTAAATGTGATTGGGCCCTTGTCTTGTTTCTAGACGGTTTCCCTGCGCGAGACGAGTCACCCACCCTACCATAAGTCCTGTCAGCCTAGACAAAAGTCGACTTTGCCTCAAATCTTTTATAAGATAGTTACATGCTTTCTCGGTCTCTATTACTATTTTCGTCTTTTTCTTGCAAGCCTTGTTTATTTGCGCTGTAAATACACAAATCTCTGCTCGAGTATCTGCGAGATTGCTCAGTCGAGATTGGTGCCGTCAGTTACCGTACATCAAAATATTGTGTCATTGCTGCTTGCCACAGGCTGCTCTCTGCCACCGAGTAGACGGCCATTACTTGTTTCGGATAGGAGTCATCCGTATGGATCCCGTCTTTTGTAACTGTGGCGGGTCAACCTGCCCAAAATATATATTGGCCCACCAGGAAAGCCAGGGTCCTCTATCGGGCGCAGCTCGGGCAAGCCTCGCGTTGCCTTGGTTGCTTGGTTTGCTAAATGAAATCAGCCACTCATTGTTTACGACCACGATGCTTTGGTCATATCTCAAATGACAGTTCAAATGTGTTGTCTGTTCTCTTATTAACATGGATGTGCATTGAGTTTTCTATAAACTTCTTGAGCCAGAAATGGAGATTTGTGAGGTGACCAAACGCAAGATGAGGCGATGAGATGCACTTAGCAAACCGTCTTAGCAAATCATCTTCGCTTTAATCCATTTCGCCTCTCAAGTGATCACAATAGAATTTATGTACCCTTTTCAACCTCGCTCCATAACGAGGTGAGTACCTCCCAGATTATTTTATGATATCCAAGATGCGTAACTGGAATCAGATCATGGTGACCTCTTCACGACCCTTTTCCACTATGGTCTATCAGCCCCTCGTATCACAATACAATAGCGAATGGCGTGCAGGCTAAATATTACCAAAGACCTCAATATCTTTTTCAGCTGAGAATCGAAACCGCTTCACCGCTAACATACACAACTATCTACCTCTCTCAAACCATACAATGCTTAAGGAGCTTCCCAAATCTTACCCAAGCACCGAAATACCATGGAAAGCTGCCACGCCGACTTATCATGGTATAAATGCTATGCCTGTGAGACCAATTTTAGACCTTATTCTGTAGTATTTCACACGCAGCACACACGGGCGTACAAAGGCCGCGATTTCAAGCCTACGTCGAGTCTCACCAATTAAAGCCCTTAAAGGGGCGGCAGTATTCCATTGCGTTGTATTACCATGTCCTCTACATCGTGTCCTCTATAGGTATCCTGTCCTCATTGCGAACTTGCTACAGCACTCTCCCCACTTATATCATATCAACAAATCAAACCCTTCCAAAAGTCTCAAAACATACCACCTTAGGAATAGCCCAAACTAGTCAGCCAATTAAATTTGAACATGATAATGTATCTAGCAGGTTTGCACTTGAGGACATAACGCGAGGCCGATATCCTAACAATTACTGTTGACTCGAGTCGTCTATACTCTTCAGGCTTTCAAATGACATCGACAAAGGTTGTTTACAACACAACGGTCAAGGCTGCGGGAGTCATCAAGAGGCCTAGCAGCGGCCCTGAATGACGACAAACTCATTTGGCGTATTCAGCCTGCTACGCTACCCTTTTAGCTACCCTTCTAAGCGGTTCAGTTGGGGGATTAGGGGGGGTTAACAAATACGGCATGATTGTCACCACTTGCCATGCGCAATCAAATGTATCAGCAGGGATGCGAGGCCATCGCGAAACAAAACCTCGTTTCCCGCAGATTTAGCCCTTTACAATGATCACACCCTTAACCCGTCGGCCAATTAAACCCGATCTACTGCCCAAGCACCGCTGCGATGACTCAACTCGAATTTGCATACTTGGCTAAAACCTTCGACTCCAATGATCCGCCAGTATCACGAACCAGAACCCGGACTTTAGCGAGACCTACTTCGTGATCCAGCGCGAAATCGGAGTAACACTATCGTGTAGTGTACACTTTGCAATTTGTTGTCTCGCTGGATGTTAGACGTGAAAATTTTTTCCATAGGTCATATCGAAATTTTATCCCCCAAGAAAACGTCTAAAGAAAATACATACTCAAACACGAATCAACTGGTGATGACTAGGCGGTATAGGTTGGGTACGCAAGAGTCCTGGAGGCAAGGTTTTGGAAGTTCTTAACCCCACGAGACCAATATCAGGTATGTAAGGCACCACCGCTCGGTAGTGGGGGAGAGGCCAAGGAGAACAAGCGCGCCCGCAAGGTAGGTATTGTATTGTACATTGCGATATGATAGCCACACACTCTGGTTCTACTATGTATGCGGTAGGGCGGCAAGCTTTTCTTTTACAGTCAGATCAGAGTTTCATCATAAGACTCTTATAATACATAATACATAAGACTCATATTGGTCAACCAGCTTCTGAATTCATCATCAATTACCGCGCGGGTTCTTAGACGAAAAACCGTCATGTTATCAACATGGCTATGGTATTGTACAATACACAGAAGAGGGGAGACTTACGTTGACCAACTGTATGCACATGCACTCCGCTTTCTTCCGACGATTCCATCCGGCAGCTAATTGGGTTCTACACCAATGGTGGGTCATGGCGTTTACTGGCTATATCGAGAAAGTTATGATGTACGTCTAGTATATCCGCTCTTCTACTAGTCCAGGTCCTACCAGCCAAGAATATCATATATATATACGTAATAAAGTCCTAAAGATACGTTAGCTATAATGTATGTACACCATGTTCACATCTACGCTATATTAGAATAGGGTAACAACTTTCTAAGCGCAGACAATCTTTAGTGTGAACTAAACTCCCAGATGGGCCCGATGAGCATTTGCTTCGAGAATTAAGTAAAATCCTTCGGCACAACGTGGTTCCTGACCCGACATCGATATATGATCACATGGCACGCGGTAGACTAGTAACCTAGAAATGAGTGAACTTCTAGACTATTTCGACGGTGCTGATATGCGCTGCTACTACTATTGCTATACACTACATGATAGCCCCCTCCCCCTTTTAAAAACACTTCCGATTTATTTCCTACCCATTCATGAACTATCCAATAGAAGTCCGTCGGAACGGGTTAAATGACATTCTGCACTGCCCAATCCCACCTGCATCCAATAACTTCTACTTTCGCCTTATGGAGGGGTTGATCCTCGTTGACAATTCATGATGTTGGGTACATAATAGGGAGACACTTTACTCTTCCAAGATCTATATCCTACCTCACGTAACTTCTTGATTCTCATTCATCGCCAGCGTGTGAAACATGGAACTCAGCCTGGTGGCATGTGTTCGTGCGACCTCTTGTAACCGTAGCTCCTTAAACTACCTAATGTATCCAACGTCATGTTAAACCTCGTAGAAGTACTTCTTACTCCTCGCGGCTTTGACAGAGGCTTAGTTTTATCGATTACGACAAGCCTCGTCTCCCAGGGCTGCTTACTGAGGGAGATAGTTCACAATCTCCTATTTTCGCCTTCTCCGTCTCCATGCGTTCCCCCGCATTACTAGAATAATTGACTTGCAGGCAGCCCGGATGCGAACGGCCAGGTCTCAGAGAAGCACCGCCTTCAACACAGACCGGACAATTGCGCGTTCCGCAGTTCTCGACTTGGTGCTTTTTTTAATAATTACGAGCAATAACAAAAGAAAACAAGAATAATATGATATGATATAACTTAATTTTTTTTTTTTTTTGCTGTCTTCGTCATCCGGGAGGCTTGGACCCCAACCATTCCGTCGCTCACAGCTTAATCCGATAGCCCAGAGGGGGCGAGCCAAGCTTCGGGGACCTACGGGCGGCTTTAGACGTTCCAAGATTTCCACATTTCGGCCACTAACAAGCGCCGTAGGCTGTGTTTGACTTATTAATTTTTTTAAATTTTTTTTCTTCTTAGTTTCTTAGAGAGATTACGCTTAGTTACGATGAGGGTCCCGGATCTAGATGAGAAATACGGAGATTTGTTCTCTCGCGCTCTCCCGAAGAGCCGACCTTGGTTAGTTGCATCCAATGTAGGTTAGACTGAAGCCTAGTGAGGATCGCTGGCTGACAGATCACTTACGCATGAATACTTTGCAATGCCGCAAGTTTGATTAGCTACCTTCCCACTACCTCAAGGGGTCCTCACTACCTCAAAAGGGATATAATATTTTATGGGGGGGTTATAACGTGTATCAATAGGGAATTGTCAACGCCCCAAAGCGTCTATCTTCATCGGGTGACATAATATGTTTGATGATTTAATTATATGGCTGACCAATACCTCGTGTTGATAAGTAGCGTTGTTAAGCAGAAGTACGTAACGTATTACATACATTTACATCCGCGCATCCATACATCCATACACACATGGGGGGGGTCCATGTACGTATTCGGACAAGTGTCTGAACAAGTAATCCTAATCCTTCTTAATTTTTTTCCCCTTTTTTTTTTTTTTTTTTTTTTTTTATCTTTTCGATACGTCTTCGATGATCAGGCTTTGGAACCCAGCATACGAAGTTACAACTCAGCCGAAATCATCCTTTTCTGGTCTATTTCTTTAAAATCTCCGAGATTCAATATCGTAAAACTATATTGTGACAACACTGCGGCGTCGCAAAGTTGCTTTACGGTCTCAATTCCTGCCTAGTCCCCGCTTGGCAGATGGACAATAACGATCGGTCTGTGCTTCGTAGTAAGCTTCGGTCTTAGGTATGCCTGTCGCGTGTACTGGCTGTAATTCTGAGACGAAAAAAAGTACCTAACGGCAGCGATCCAACTCCGTATCTCAGGGAAAAACCCCCCTGGTAGGCAGCAATTGGAGCCTCTCGTTACCATCTCAGGAGAAGCGAGATCACTTAACAGATAATCATTGGGCGGATTATAAAGGAGTTCAAGCCATCTGAGGGCTGAGTCCTATGTAGTAAATATTTATTGGCCTGCCTACATACATAACGTAGCATTTCTCCTATTTTACAAATGGCTGAGACAGTCGCATGCGACAGCCATCTCGGTGAAGCGCCTTTCCATTTCACCACCAATCGTGCTAAAAGCAAGAGCCCCAATTGGTATAATCCAAATTGCTGCGGTGCGACTGTGATCATGATCCTATCGTGATGTTGCTGTGGGGTGATATAAAATGTGTAACTTTCATGTTTGCGGGTCCAACATCATTTATTTCTGTACCTAGGGTAACAATAGCACGTTATACAAAGTTGAATAACAGCAAACCCAGTTGGATTAGATATGTGGCCGAATACACAAGTGTGTAGTAACCGCATGCTAGTTTGATGCGTATTTACCTATTACTGATCTCTAAGTAGAGTACGCCCCGTCCTCTACTAAACCACCTAGCTGATCAGCCTCCCAAAAGATCTATCACCAGTGGCGTCGCATAAGCCAGTAGGCTACTAGATATGTCTTCTATTCATTGCGTATTGGATTGCCAAGAGATCAGTACGCACAATGTACGATGCTGGGCGGTGGGTAAGCTGGCAAGGCAGGTAAAGTAAACGTAAGCAAAAACCCGGCGATAAGATGCGATCCTTTCTCAGCCCCGAAGCCCTCAGCCTTGTTTCATTCGGCCTGGTTTCCCCGTGGAAACCGAGGGACCCAAGACAGAATTAACACTGCGGCGAAGGCAAACACGATACGACCTAACGTACTTAGAAGCTACCTACCTCTGGGATGCCGGCCAGGCACGAAAAGCCCTACATACCTAAGGCCGGGTACCTCGGGACGTCAAGCGGGACAAGCGATCGCACATACACGTACACGATACGCCCGCGCGAAACCACATGATCCCGAAATTATGCGGGGAAGCCATTGCTCATACGCCGTAAGGCTCGCCCGTCGTTCCGCGACGCGCTTCGCAGACCCCCCCGCCTTGTCCTCCCTTATGATTCAAAGCCCCACCAGTAAGCTGATGGACAGTATCAAAAGTTTTCCCCCGTAGCACGTGAGCCATACAACAAAGGTCCTTCTCGGCTGTAAGAGGATATTGCAGCTTGCTCGCGGCCGGATTCGACTGGCTTACGGAGGCGAAAGACATACGTACCTAGGTTAAGTATGTATCCTATGAATCTAGTCATCTAAGAGATCAGATCTATAGGCTGTCGAAGCTCGCGGGGAAGATCTCTTGACTGGAAAACTCTAAACTTTGTGTATGGATGCTAGTAGACCATCGTGATCCTACCGTCAGCATCTACCTGTCTCCTAGGTAACCCCAAGATCGAAGTTAAGAATTGGAGACGGCCAAGTACACAGGGTCGGTGGTATGGGATCCGTTTGGGGGAATGAGAATGGGGCTTGCTGCCTAGCGGTAGCCCGTACGCCGTATAAAAAAAAAACTTTTTCGCGGGGGGGTTGGATACTTAGTGTGGCATCTACCTTCCCTTGTGATCCCAATATAGGTGGTGATTCCATATAGCATCCTCGAGGCGGTGTACCCTTACCCAGATATGGAAGCAACGTCTTTTCGTCCGTGACTCGATGTCGTTAGCAAAACAAGGGATTTGCACTAAGGAGGGTTCCTCGGGCCGAGAGGTGTTAATGTCGGTGTTGGAGGCGGCAGAATGTATCGCGCCAAACTTTGAACGAAAGAAAAAAAAAAAGGAATTCCGGCGATGACTCACCAACCTACGGTATTCAGGTGGTATGGATTCACAACCGCACCCTTGTGTATAGATTTCATTAAGAGCACTAAGACTTGAGTCATATTCCGGGGCCACGCGGTTGTGAACTGCGAAACACGAAATATCTATGCAAGGAATCGACTAAGCGCAGCACATATGAAGAGGCAGTCATAGGTCACAAGTACGTGGAGTGGCAACTAAGCACGTCTATCAGCATTGTCGCGATCTCAACAAATATTCTGCCTGCGGGAGATATTGACTATTAAAATGGTATGCGTGGTTTTGGCCTCATTGGCTATCAGGCATCCAGGTTAAGCCCCTAGGTAGAATGGAATTTAGGTATCTCATAGAACCAAACTCAGGAGTATTCTTGTGCTCTTTGACTATCTAAATAGTAGAATCGAAATTATCAATTATTTTCATATTAGGGGAAAGGCAGTCTGATATTGATCTGCTTTTTCATCGTTATATAGGCAGATACTCGTAACGACATACTTTGGGATTCACGTTGATTCTTTCAAGCTGGCAATATATTTGTAAGAAAGGCTACTTCTTCTTACTCCACTCTGAATAAGGAGCGTGTGTATGTTCTTGCACCAATATAATGTCAAGCTGCGAGATAGAGTACCTGGCATCAATAATATGAAGTTTCTTCATTTACAAATGTCTGCCTCGTATGTCTAAATACATGCTCTGGCTATCATTAATTCTTGTAACATGATTCGGATCTTCGTTTCCTCTGCTCAGACCCGTCGTTTCACTTGGAGTTCGTAAACATCTTCCACAATCCAATTTACGTATTCCTGAGATGGTAAGAACTCGGGCGCTTATATCGTACAACAGACACCTCCTGATATTACACCTCTTCTCATCAGGCTTAAGCAGGACGCCATTCATAGTGATGGGCCCCCTTTGAGGGTTTCCCGGGATCTTCTCCCCTCACGTTCGGTCTGTCGTAAGCGTGTGCGCCGAAGAAGTCCATCTCCGCCTCCATAAACTGCGTTGCCAACATTCCTCCGCCGACGTACTTGATATACTCAAGACTAGCGCTAATAGCAGGAACATAATTATCCAACTCGATAGCCTTCAGCGTAATCTGCTTCAATGCATCGAAGTTCTTCCGTAGGTCGGCAGCCACCTCGTCGATAAGCTTCATGTTCATGATGGGCTCTTTCCCGTTAAGCAGAATCGGCTCGAGCATATCGGCGATATAGTCCTCCTGGATGATGCAACCAGCTCTCCAGATCTGGATACACTTCCCTAGATTAACATCCCAGCCTTCGTCCTTAGATGCGCGCGCAATGAGCTCAAGGCCTTGGCAGAACGAGCACAGGAAGGACGCATAGACTGCCCTGCGCAGATTCTCAATGATGCTATCCTTGTCCTTTACGTCTGCTCGCTGCGGCTTCGGAATATCCAGATTCTTCACGGCTTTCAGCCTCTGCGCCCGGTTCCCACTAGCCACGCGGAAGAAGTGGCCCGTCGCAATCGTCGGCGCCGCGACGTGTCGATTCGCCGCGTCCATCACCGTCCAGAACAAGGTGCCCTCGGAGTTATCGTCGTCCTGCACAACCTTATCAAGGACGTCGTCCAGGACATATCCGCCCTTGCCCTTCCCTTCGCCGTTCTGATCGCCCTCCGGCGTCTTCCGCTTTTGGCATATCTCCGAGCCGATCTGGATCAGGTAGGTGTTCTTTAGCTCGCCCTCGGAGTTCCACTTCTCGAAAATCTTCCCGATCTCGTCGTACGGGAGCCCGAGAGACTTGTGCAGGAAGTTCCACGCCTCGCAGACGGCGGAGAGCATGCCGTTTTCGATTCCATTGTGGACCATCTTCACATAGTGGCCGGCTCCGCGGGGACCTACGCATGAGTGTTTAACCTTTGGCCGTGATCTAGGAGAGAGTGGTAGAGAGACGCCACATATATCACTTACCCATATACTGAACACACGGCTTGCCGTCAACAGGGGACTTGGCGGCGAATTTCTCTAGAAGGGGAAGAACGAACTCAACGGCTTCCCGATCACCTCCTGGCGACATACTTGGCCCACGCCTAGCCGACTGGTAACCACCACTAACTCCCATGCCGACCCATTTTACACCTTTCGACTCCAGTTCCCTCTGCCGCCGTTCCGTGTTACGATAGTTCTCATTACCGCCGTCCAGTATGATATCGCCCTCCCGCAGATCGCCCTTGATCTTGTCCAAGACCGAGTCGGCGGGCCAGCCGTGAGTGATCGAGAAGATGAAGATCTTCCGCGGCTGCGAGTTCAAGCTCTTAGTGAACTCGTGGATGTCCTTGAAGTGGTCGATCTTGCCCTTAAGCGTCTTCGTCTGCTTGGCCATCTCGCGAGCCTGGTCAACGTTCTTTTCTGAGACGTCCCATACGGAAACGTCGAGGCCGTGCTCGGAGAAGCCGAAGGACATCATCGTGCCCATGTTACCGGCCCCGACGATGCCTATTCGCTTAATTTGACTAATATCGGGATTCGGGGCCATCGTATAGAGGTTTAGTAACTTTTACTAGGTATTATTTAAAAAAATCACTGTATACAGTTAATAGAATTGTGACAGGTTTCAAGCTGGGTAGTAATTAGGACTTAAGTAATGGTGTATTATGTGTATTGTATGTATTGTATTAATGCTACCTTTTAATGTTAAATACGATTTATTAACGGACAGTCTCGGGAAGATGGGATGATTAATAAATATGTTGTCAAGTTGTTTCCGATAATCTCTTACATCACCACTACGCTCTCTAATGTCATTGCCGGTCGGGTCAATTACAACATACTTATGTCAGGGGGTATGCTATATCTTGAGATCTAACCTAGCTCCATCAGGTTTTGATACAATCTACGATTTGGCATTGCTGTTTAGTTGACCACTCTGATACTAACATCTGTTTGCTCTCCTTCATTGTACCCATATCGACATAGGGTTATTATCTATGGGAGAGCGAACATTGAATCTGGCGTTCGATGAGGTAACCTCAGATTGACCAATCAAATGCTGTACAATCAATGACGGCGCTGCAGTCCAACATGGTCAAAGCTTTAGGAAACCCTAGTAATATTTTAATAGGAATATCTTCACTATCTTCACTAGAAGTTACACTAAAATTTGAGTGTCTCACACTAAAGAAGATGGTACATCATAACGGCCATCACACGGCCAATGCTCGGCATCGTCCACCTACCTGTCTGGTGAACTAACTTAAGGCCTAACCGATAGACGGACCAGGACGATCCAAAAAAAAAAAAAAAAAAAAAGGATAAAAGGACGAAAAAAACACATACAACACCGGGGATTCGCTGGTCGTCACCGACCCAACTACTAGTCCGGCGGTATCAGGCTTATCTATGGGAGAGCGGACGGGATCCCGAGTTTTCCTGATCCTATGGTCGTATGTGATAGACCTGTTTGTTCAGGTTGTTTATATACAAGGTAACAAGGGTGCATCTGATGAAGGGTTCAAGGTCTACTCAGAGGGAAGCCCATACATACATAGTATTCCATAGAACGCATGAGTTGGAGCTACGCAGCCTCACTTTCAAGACATAACCACTTACGCAATGCTTGCATTCTTATGGTTCTTATCACAGACTGAACTGTAAATGTGGTTGTCAATTTCTGATGTACCTGGATGTTGGTGTTTTCGCAGGCTAGGGGATAGAATCTTACAAAATAGGCCTTGGTGCGTTTGGTGATTAGTGGTCGGTGCTGTAAGGTGGTTAGCTAGGTATGTTGGGATATGCCCCTTAGATACGATCCTGCGTTTATATCGTAGGGAGTCAGGACTACCCCAAGGTACAAACTGCACTGATCGACATGTTATATAAGGTATGTAGGATTACGCGATAGCTAGGTAAGCAAAAGGAAAAAGGACGATGAAATCAAAAACTAAGCAGTTGCGTTTCATCATGCCAGTCTATTGCGAAACTAGAGATTACATACTATGGCCGTGTATGAAATTGCTAATTAGGAGCCCAATATGAGCTACGATAGGCTCGAGGCACCTAACTGCTGACCATTGGTTCTCTCCGAGAGTGTGCTCATTGCCCGTTGCAAGCTAAAAGAATATAATGTACAGAAAAGCCTTGATACCTAGTGAATCCTTAATCCTTTGCTTTTCGGAGATATCCCCTTTTCAGAAACTAATGGGCGTACACACATGTCAATTTCACCAAATCGACCCAAAAAAAACAATCCATGGGCAGAAATAAAAGAAATTGATCGAGAACGCAAGCGAGTTTAAGATGCCATGTAGGTGCTGGCATCAATACCATCCTTGGGGAATTCACTACACGGCCGATTAGTTAAATAAAGTAGACCGCTCGGGGGCGAGAATAACTTACGGAAGGGCGACCTCGAATCGCTTCTCAATTGCCTTGAGAACTTCTTGGTCTGCGTCGGTGCTCACGAATGAGATGGCAAGACCCTTGGTACCGAAACGGCCGGCACGACCAACACGATGGAGGTAAGAATCGGCGTCGGCGGGCAAATCGTAGTTGATAGCCAGGTTGATACGCTCAATATCAATACCTCGACCGAAGACATCAGTAGCAACACAGATGCGCTTGTTGAACTCCTTGAACTCCTTGTAGCGTTTGATACTATACTCTCGTTAGACCTTGTTAGGAATAAGCATAGGGATGATCCTGCACATACCGCTCTTCCTGACTGACTCCGGAGTGCACCGAGATAGACGGGAAGTTACATTCGCGGAGCAACTTGTCCAATTCAGTGGCACGGATAGTGCTCTTGACAAAGATGATAACCTGGTTGAATTGCAACTCATCGAGAAGCTCATTGAGTTTACGATTCTTCTCTCGTTCGTCAAGCTTAATGTAATACTGCTGCAGACCGTGAAGGGTCAATTTGGTGTCCTCATCTACGTAGTGTTCGGTAGGGTTCTGCATGAACTTCTTGCAGATCGGCTTCACTTCGTCGGACAGTGTGGCAGAGAACATCATGACCTGCTTCTGCTGCGGAGTTGCTCGGAAAATATCCTGAACATCTCGTCGCATATCTTACATCGTTAGCTATAATATCACTAAGAACAAGGCACTCTGAATTCTTACCAATGGCGTCAAGCATCTTGTCACATTCATCGAGGACGAAGATTCGAACGCTGGTCAAGCGGAGGTACTTGTCTCGGACGAGGGCATTGAGACGACCCGGAGTGCCGACAATGATATGGGGGTGGGTTTCCTTATTCTTGAGTATTTCGGCGTCCTTCTGGATAGGCGTACCACCGTAGAACACACCAGTCTTGATGTCCGGCATGTACTTGCTGAAACGGTTGTACTCATTTCGAATCTGGAAGGCCAGCTCACGGGTGTGGCACATGACCAAGACGGAACACTCGCCAGCAACAGGCTCAACCTGCTGAAGGGTAGTGAGGACGAACACAGCCGTCTTACCGAGACCGGACTTTGCCTGGCAGATAATATCACCTCCGAGGAGAGCCTGGGGAATGCAGGTTTGCTGGACTATAGGAATCGATCGAATGTTAGATAGGACTTCCAAGATTTTAGGGACGCGAAGGTAGAAATTCGACAAGGTCCGTCCATCATCGCAGCATCGGTCTTCTAGTATCTAAATCCAACCCCCCTAAGGCCCTTTCGACTATTCCACCTATACGTAGATAGAAAGGGTACGCGCATGGCATCACCAGCTTTCCAAGACCATACGTATTACATCGGCTCGAGACCGAATTTTTACCCGTCGTCAAGATCAGGCAGCTGGGGCTCGTCACCCCAAGATATTTCCCAGGCCAGATATGTCATAGGGCCATCGCCAGCTACCAAGACCGAGGCGATAGGCACGAGTCTCTTAAGCTTTCAGTGCACTCTGATAGGACGCTCTCTATAGATCCTCGCCTCACAGAAATCGAAAAACATAGCTATGCGTGGTTTTTTCACGCGTGCTAATCTTCCGTCTCTCCGACCACCTTTGCTTTCTTTTATTTGCTTGCGATGTACTTGCGAGATGGACGGACGCTTGAAGGAGGGATAACTTTTGAAAAGGTTGAACGTGTAAGATGTAGACTAACCCTCCGATGGATGTTCGAAACCGCAATCGGCGATGGCGCGAAGAAGCTCAGGCTTCAGCAGAAAATCACGGAAACCGGTAGCATGGATGCCGACATAGGATCCCTTCTTGTCAACATTATTGGCCGAAGCGGCGGCGTCGGACTTTTTGCCGTTAGTGGCGGTGGTGGCCTCGTTGGTTGCCAGCTCCTCGTCGGAGTAGTCGATCAGATCCTCTTCAGCCGACATGGTGATGGAATGGTAAGATTATCGCGATGGATACGTGTCGCGAGGTTTGGTTAGATTAAAAGAGACGTAGTCAAATGAAAAGTAAGAGTAAATAGATAAAAGTACCCCAAGGATGGATGAAAGATTAAAAACTCGAGACGCAAAGGAAGGCCTTTTGATGGCAGATGCGAGAAGGCGGTGCGGGCGAGGCTCTCGATATTGAGATGCTGAATGGGAGAGAGGGAGAAAGAAAGTTGTTGTTAAGAAAGGCTGGAAAGACGGTCCAGAAAAATAGAAAACGACATGCATGAGCTGATGGAATGCGCGACCACATGAAATGCGCTAATCTAGATTAGTATTAGCGGGTGAATGAAGGGGCTGTGCATGCAATCATTGGCTAGCCAGAACTTGATTTCCCAGGTTGGTACAATAAGGTACCGTAAGGTACTGTGCGGTTAAACACCGGTAGGGCTGCCCCGGATTTTTACCATTTCTGCATTTTTCCAATCTGCTGAAATTTACGGTTTATGGTAGCTTGAAACTTGGTGGTATTTAAAATACTTATTTATAATAACTTAAAAAAAATAATATTTAATTATAATTTAATTTTATTAATTATGTTAAATTTTAATAATATCTTTTTATTTTAATATAATATAATAAATTAAATTTTAAATAATTTTAATTATAAAAAATTTAATAAATAAATTAAAAATAAAATTATTTAATAATATAAATTTTAATTAATTTAATATTTTATATATTATTTATTTATTTTAATAATTACTTATAACTTTTTTTATATATTTAATATTAAATAATTTAATATTTTTTTTTAAAATTTTTTTTATATTTTTTTTATTATAAAAATTAATAATTTTAATAATATAATATTTTTAAATATATTTAAAAGCTTTAATCTTTTTTTATAAATTTTTTTTTTAAATAATTTTTAAAAATTTTTAATAAAATTAAAATTAAATAAATATAAAGGTTAATTTATTAATATAATTTTATTATTTATAATTTATTTAATTAATTAATTTATAATTAAATAAATTTTATATATAAAAACATTATTTATAATAAATATAAATCCTAATATATAAATTTAAAATAATATTTTTTATAAAACTTTTAAAATAACGATTAAAATAATTTTTTAATATTTAATATTAAAATTTTTATATAAATTAATAAAAAAAATATATTTTTTAAATTTAAATGTATTTTAAAATATTTATAAATAACGCGTTAATTTACCTTTTAATTAAATATATTTTTTTTATAATTTCTCGTTTTAATATTATATAATTATTAAATAATATATAAATAAAATTAAATATAAATTTTAAAATATAACTTTATTTTTTTATAAAATACCCACGCTTTACATTTACCTTTACCACGAACCACTATTAACTCGTTTAAAAAAACTTAACGTTTCTAATAAAAAATAAATTTCCTTACATATTTTAAAGTAAAAACCAAACGTTTTTTAACGTATTATAATATTAATTTTAAATATTAAAGTACTTTTTAATATATAATACCTTATAATTTAAATTAATTTATAATAATTTTTTTATATATTTATAATTTTATTTTAATAATTAAATTATTAATTATAATAAAAAAATTTTATATAATAAATTTTATTATATATTTTTTATTTTTATTTAATAACTTAAAAAAGCGTTTTAATTATAAATGTAAAACATTTAATTTTTAAACTTTATAATGAAAATTAATTTTATATATATTTTACTATAATACCCCTTTTAATTTTTTAATTTTTTTAATAATAAAACTTATTACATATATAAATACAATTTTTATCCTTTTATAAAATAAATAATATTTTTTTAAAACCTTAAAATTCCATAATAACGTAAAAACCATTTTTAAATATATAATATATTATAATAATATTAAAATTTTAAAGTTGTAAAATAAATATTAAACGTTTTTTTTTTCGCCCCATTATAACCTTAATACCTACCTATGTACCTCGTCATCGTTATTCTACCTCCGAGGTACATACTTTAATACTTTAATTTAAAGCTACCGGGTACGGTGCTACATTAATGTAAATCCGATAAAATAAAATTCGCGGGTAAAATTTGGATTAACATTAAAATTAGAAATTATATAATAATTGAATTAAAATGTATATAAGATAAAATATATTTATTTAATTATATAAAATAATAATATATTATATTTTAATTTTACTTTATTATTATATAAAAAAGTTATTTATTTAAGATATTATATAAAAGTATATAATAATTATTTTAAGTTATTATAAATTTTTAATAATAATATTTTTATTAAATTTATTTAATATTTAATTTTAATAATATTATATACTTATATATATTTATATGAAAAGAAATAATATATTATAAATTATTTTAAATTAATAAAGTTTTTTTATATATTTAATTTAATAACAAAAGTTTTAATATTAAAAAATGTAAAAAAAAAATAAAAGTAAAAGTAATAAATAATAATAAATTAAAATTAATAATAGTTATTTTTTTTATACGATTTTTTATTTTATACATTATATTTAACATTATAATTTTTAAATTTACATTTAATATAATAACTATTAAAATAATTTTATATTTTAATATAAATTAAAAATAATTAATTAAAATTATTTAGATTTTATATAATTTAATTTTAATAAATTTTATATAATATTAAAATAATAATATTATAATTTATTATAAAAAAAATATTAATATAATTTAATTATTATATTAAAACTTAATTAACTTTTATTAATTTTTATATAATAAATATTAAATAATTAAATAAAGTTAATATAATATATTATTTAAAATTATAATAATATAATATTAATTCTTATTTTTTAATAAAGAAAAAAATAAAAAATCCTTTATTTTCTTAGATAATTAATTAATTTAAATTATATTATTTATTTTTATTTATTTTTTATATAATATTAACTTTTATATAAAAGGTAAAAATAAATAAATTATACTTTTATTTCTTAAAATAATAAAAAAATAAAAATTTAATTAAAGTAAATAAAAATATTATTTTTATTAATTAAATATTAATTATAATTTATATATATATATAAAAAATAAATATTTATATAAAAAAAATATTATAATAATAATAATAATAATATTA